>PVKE010004351.1:0-40899 GCA_004027555.1 Craseonycteris thonglongyai
AAAAAAAAAAAAAAAAGAAATCAGGAGGAAATGGTCTCTGATGGGCTCAGCTGTAAAAGCCACTGGGCAAGTGGTAGTAACTGCCATGCAGGTGAGGAATAGAGCCAGGGGTGTGGGAAAGCCAGGTGTGAGAGAGAGAACCAGGTGTGAGGGAGAGCACCAGGTGTGAGGGAAAACCAGGTGTGAGGGACAGCACCAGGTGTGAGGGAGAGAACCAGGTGTGAGGGAGAGAACCAGGTGTGAGGGAGAGAACCAGGTGTGAGGGACAGCACCAGGTGTGAGGGAGAGCTCCAGGTGTGAGGGAGAGCTCCAGGTGTGAGGGAGAGCTCCAGGTGTGAGGGAGAGCTCCAGGTGTGAGGGAGAGAACCAGGTGTGAGGGAGAGCTCCAGGTGTGAGGGGAAGCACCAGGTGTGAGGTCCAGAGGCAAGTGTTTGCTGTCAGGTATATCTCAGTTTAAATCCTGCTGCTTATATCAACTACTTTGGGCACATCATGCCACCTCCCTAAGCTTGTTTTCTCTAAAGCAGGACAACAAAAGCTGATAAAAATGTTATAGGACAAAATGAGTGTGAAACATTCACCAAACAGACCTTACCCCATCCCCTGGGGAGGAGCTTGGTGGGTCTTCCTGGGGGGTACAGCCTGGAGCCCTGGGAGGCAGATGGCCCCCTGAGATGGGTGGGTGCCTGACTAGCCTGTGCCCCACTGACTTTCCCGGGGCTGGGCCTGGGGTTCCCTTGGAGGAGGGGCCTATGGGATCCTGTGGGGCTGAAGGAAGATAAGAGCTTGGCTGGGGTCCCGCTAAGGGTTGGCGGTGTTGGGACAGCGCCAAGGGCCAGGGCTAAGACCTGGGGTCTTAGAACCTGGACCTTGCTGTCTCTGGTTGTGTGGCTCTGGCTGATCTCACAGGGGGAGTCCAGAGACTGGAAAGGGAAGGGGGAGAAGGTGGAAGCTCCAGCTTAGATAAAGAGCTAGCAGGCCCAGGGTCTGGGGCACCCCCCCAGGATGTGCCCACCCCTCCTGGCCTGGGGCCTGGCGGGAGTGGGGTGGGGGACTGGGAGGATGACATGGTGGAGGTGGTGAACTCTGTGGGAATCACAACAGATGAGCCTCAGACAGACCTGGACTCAAACCCCAGCTGAGCCACTCCCAGCTGTGTGACAGCGAACCAAACCCATAACCTCTCAGAGCCTCAGTTTCCTCCTCTGCAACATGAGCTCCATAATGCTGCCCACTTCTCCCCACAGGCTAGTTGTGAGGAATCTTGGAAGAGAGAGTGGGGATTTAAATGCCTGCAGAGCCACCCCAAATTAAGGAGGCGCCTCTGGGAACTGAAGGAGATGGTTAAGCTCGCAGAGGAATATCGGGCTCTAAAAATCCTTCTGGGGAGAACCGCCCAGGATTTGGGCTTGCGCGATAGTTTCCCCTCCAGCGGAAGGGGAGCTCGAGGGCCTTTGTTTCTGGAAGCAGAGCGGAAATCAACGTGTCAGCAGCGCCACCTGGTGGCGAAGAGGAGAACTCCTTAGAGCTGCACCTACCACCCCAGAAGGGTCTCTGGATGACTGGTCACCTGGTAGCATTCTGGTATAATGGCGACAGCGGAGAATGGACACTAATAGTGGGACGCCAGGCTGGAGTCTTGAAGAGACAGTGAGATAGGGATTCAAGAATGCAGGCTCCTGGGGAAGCCGTGATGGCTCAGTGGGTTAGGCGCTCACTTTGCAGCCCTGGGGACTGAGGATCGAATCCCGGCCCTGGCCCGTGCGGACCCATGTGCTGAGCTGGGGAGTTCCCCCAGTTCGGTTCTCATCGTGGTGAGACCCCGGCCCAGTTCCTGTCCTGTGCAGCCCTGCCCACCTGTGGAATGAAACTATGTGGAAAAACTAATGATGTGCAACTATGGAGACTGTTCTGGGCCCTCCCCCTTCTCTCTGTCTCTGACTCTGTATCTCTCTGTCAAAAACAATAAAAATTAAAAAAAAAATAAAAAGAAAAGAAAAGAATGCAGGCTCCAAATTCTGCCAGGATTTTTGTCCTACCTCAATCACACAGAGTTGGGCTTTAGTTTCTCTGATCCTTAGTTTCCTCATCTGTAAAATGGGGATGTAATAATTCATGCCTCCAAGGTTGCAAGTCCTCAAAAGATGCTAAACTAGGCAAGCATGATTGAAAATCCACAGTGTGACAACAGAAGATACCTTATTTTTCTATGTATAAGACAATACTTTTGTCTAAAATTGTTAGACCAAAAATTGGGGGTTGTCTTATCCATGGGAGTAACATGCATTGATTTCTCAATGTTAGGTTAGAAAAATAGGGGTCGTCTTATACATGGAAAAACACAGTCATTCCCAAGACAGTGTCAGGCCCCCGGAGTGCCAGGAGGTGCTGGAAATCTAAACGGCTTCTGGTTTTGTTGTTGTTGTTGTTTTCTTTTGCTGCCTAGCCAACCTCAGACTCCTCATTCTGTCCTTGGTGACATGGTTCTCTGGAGACTGGTTTGGGCGAGGTTGGGTCTAGCGCAGTGAAAGCTGGAGGCAACAGGCACAGGTTGGGAGGGAGCACAAGGAGGCTTGGTGGCCAAGGCAGGAGGAGCTGCCAGCTCACACCAGCTCCCAAGAGCGAGCACAAGACCACATGAGCCACATTCCCACAGAGACTGTCCCACAGAGAGGGGTAGAACAGGGGCCTCAGATACCACCCCTAGGTACTCTCCAGGCGGAGGAAACTGCTCTTAAGGACAGGGCCTCCTGGGAGCTGAGATGGGAAGCCAGCGCTCAGGCAGGTGGCAGCTGCAGCAGTGAGGACAGCCCTCGCCAAGCGACCTTAGGTGGGTTGCTTCACATGGAAGATGGGATGCTCGTGTGAGGATTCCATCAGGGGAGGGCTACCTTCCCTGGTACATGCTGCAGGGGGAACCCGCCAGATGCAAGTGGGCAGTGGGGTTTCAGAGCAGCGAGGAGTCAGATGGTCCAGGTATTCCCTTCCATGGCTTGTTTTTTGTGAAGATATCTGTGTGATTTCTCTCCCTCCAGGTTTTGCTAAAAACAGAGGATTGTGATGATTTGGAGAGCCTGGGGAACGTCCCGCAAGCCTGTGAGAAGGTGGAGGTTGTTAGAGAAGTCACAAAGCCAGAGTAACAGCTGCCTGCATGGGCTTTTTGATGTCAAACTGCCTTGAACACTCAGCAGGGCTGTGGAGCTGTGCGCCACTCAGATGCAAGGGAACCTCCCAGGACAGGCTAAAAGGTTGCTCTCTGTTCACCGCCAGGGATAAAAGCGTGGTGACTTCAAGCAGCAAGTGGAGGTGATGAGGGAGGGGATGAGGGTTTCTGTTTATATTGCTCTAAACGGAGTTACTTCTTGTATGTAATAATGAAGGGGAAGTGGGTAGTTCAGATATGATGGTTTTGATGAAGCATTTTCCCATTTATGGCTGAGTGAGAAAGTGTGCTAATTTCCTGCTCTCTCGTTAGCCTGATGTAATGGCCGGTCCACAAGTGTCCAATTCATCCAAAGAGATCTTTAGTTCAGGCAGTAGAAGCCAGGAAGCAGCAGAAACAGTGCAGAAGGACAAGGGGACACACACCTGTGGGAGTCTCCAAGGGGAGGAGCCTTGATGTGGCCGCAGTGGGCTGTTGTGTCTCCAGTGAGGCCTCCACGTGGCCTGCTTGCCCTGCTCCTGGACTAATATCCTGTTAACCCTGCTTTCCCAGGCGTCCTTATAGCATTCTCTCCCTGACCCCCTTGCCACAATACCTGGGCCCAAAAAGGGCAATGCTGAGTTGCTAACCCCCTGGTCCCCTAGTGGGAAGACAGCACCCTACAAGGCGAGGTCTGTGCTCGAGGCCCTGACATAGCAGGACAAGCTCTGGCAAGTGTCCTAGCCGCTCAGAGCCCATTTCTCTACCGGTGAAACCAGAGGGTTGAACCAGTTCTGTGCTTCTTAAACTTGGTTTGTTGAAACTAGGCTGCTAGGTCCCCGCCCCTGAGTTTTTTTTATTTAGTAGGTGGAGGAAAGGGCCTAATATTTTGCATCTCTAACAAGTTCCTAAGCAGTACAGGTGCTGCTGGTACACACTTTGAGAACCGCTGGGCTAGATCAATTACATGTTGGCCCTAATTGATTGATAATGGCTGCCTAACGCTCGCATGAAGCTGGGAGGGATTAGTAATGTCTGCCACAGGTGCAGTCTCATAGTAACAGATCCATATATCTGCTCTTTCTAGGCTAATGATCTCTAGGGTCTACCTGTAGCATTTTGAACAGACGCTGACACTAACCGTCAGCTGTCCTCTCACCTGGGGTCAGAGCTGGGACTCACCTCCTTGGGGTCTGGGTGGCACCAGATTCGAATGAGACTGTGGTTCCTCAGGGACTCGTCACCAGTGGCAATGCTGGTAATCACAGATTTGTCCAGCTGTGGGCAAGATGTGGGTGAGGGTAGGGCCCTTACTGCTCCCCAGCCCCACCCCATGCCAGCCATGTCCCTACCTGAATGATGAGCTTAGTGAAGGGCTCTGTGACGATCTTGAGCAAGTCAGGGGCATCTCGGCCGCCCCGTATGTTGAAGCAGGCCACCACAAATCCAGTGACGTGGTACAGATACCTGGTGGCAGCCTCCAGGGGCAGCAGGACCAGAACTGACAGCCAGTTAAAGCAGTCGTGCACGGTGGCCCCCGCGAAGGCCCTGGGCAGGGAGGCACATTGCAGGGCAGGCCAGAGCCGGATGCGTTCACGCTGGGCCTCCTGGCATCTGGGACCACCCTCCCCCGACAAGCACAGGCCCCTCACCACTCTACCCCCTCACCGCCGGAAGTCAGTCCTGTCCCCCGCCTGCATCAGGGCCACAATGGTGTTGGTGACAGAAGTACCGATGTTGGAGCCCATGATGATGGGGATGGCAGAGCTCACATCCAGCACTGGGAGAAGAGGGAACCTCCTAAGTAACTGGGCCACCCAGCTCCTGCCCCCCTACCCATGTCCCGGCCCCCGGTGGGCATTCATGCCGTGCTGCTGACTCTACCCTGCCTCAGTGTCAGAGGTACATGTGGGCACATGCTGTGTGTTTAGATGTATGTGCACGCACACAAACCAATGCACATGCATGCACATATGTGAACATGTGTGTAGGTGCATATATCTATATAAGGCTAAGTATCCTATAAGCAAATGTGCATCTGTGCTTGTGTGTGCACATATGTGCATGAGAGTGACAGGTCAGTTTCCTGTGTCAGCTTGGCTACTCCATGGTACCCAGTTACTCAATCTGACACTTATCTAGATGCTGCTGTGAAGGTGTTCTACAGATGTGAGTCACCTCTAAAGCCGGTTGACCTTAAGTACAGGAGATCAACCTTAATTATCTGGGTGGGCCTCACCCTGTGAGATAAAGGCCTCTGAGGGGAAGCCGGGATGGCTCAGTGGATTGAGCGCTCACTTTGCAGCCCCGGGGACAGAGGATTGAGTCCTGGCCCCACCCATGTGGACCCATATTCTGAACTGGGGAGTGCCCCCAGTTCAGTTCTCACCTGGGGAAGACCCCAGCCCAGTTCCTGCCCTGTGCAGCCCCACGCCCACCTGTGGAATGAAACTATGTGGAAAAACCGATGATGTGCAACTGTGGAGACTGTTCTGGGCCCTCCCCTTTCTCTCTGTCTCTGTCTCTGTCTCTGTATCTCTCTCTCTGTCAAAAACAATAAAAATATATCTTAAAAAAAAAGGCCTCTGAAGCACAACCGAGGCTTCTCTGAGGATGAAGACATGCTACCTGTGCACTGCAGCATGAGGCTCTGCCTGGGGCTTCCAGCCTGCTTGTCCCCACGGCCTGCCAGCTTTCGGTGTGCCTGGCAGCCTCACAGTCACGGAAGCCAATTCCTAGCAATAAAACATGTCAATATGTCCTGCAGGTTCTGTTTTTCTGACTGATGGAGTGAGTAACTAACTGTGAGGTAGTGTGGAGGTGCACCTTTCTGGGGCTGTGCCCCCATTTGCCACCCTTCCTGCTCCTGGGGCACCCCTCCTGGATGAGACTCCTGGCCAGGCCTTGGAGAGCAGAGTGCGTCCCTTGGCCCTTGGCCTCCTACCCCCATTCCGGCCCCGGCCCCCGGCCCAGCACGCCCAGCTCGTCACGCTTTCCCTGGTGCCGGTGGGCCAACTCACAGCCAGAGGAGACCATGCTGACAATGATGGACGTGGAGGTGCTGGAGCTCTGTACCAGCACAGTCACCAGGATGCCCACCACCAGCCCCGCCACCGGGTTGGACAGGATGGCGTTGTCCTTGAAGATGTCGCCAGCCACCTTCCCTGAGAAGCAGGAGCCAGGGCTGTCTGAGGCCCTTCCAGGACCCTTCCCCAGTTCCCTCCCCAGCCCTACCTCCAGCCAGCTGGAAGGCTGAGCTGAGCACGTCCAGGGAGCAGACAAAGAGGTAGAGGAAAGCCAGCAGCAGCGGCACCTTGAGGAGCGCCAGGCCGGCCTGGAGCAGCTTCTGGCCCAACCTGGGTTCTGCAGGTAGGACAGCTGTAAGCACGGTGACCGGAGGGCTGGGGCAGGGGCTGCCGATGCCCCTGCCACCCCACCCAGGCCCACCTGGCTTCTGCTCCTCCAGGGCCAGCTTGGCAGGCAGTGGGTCGTGCAGCTCCAGAACCTCCCCGAAGGGGCAGCTGTGTTCAGAGAGGGCCACGGGGCCCAGGCTGGGGAAGGCATAGGCAGAGGTCCCTGGGATCCTGTGCAGGACTGGGAAAGGGGGCTGGTCAGGCATTCCCAGAGGCCCCGGGCCAGGGCAGGTTGGGAAGGGTGGAGGTCTCACTGGGATGTGAGCAACCCCGGGCCAGCAGGGTCTGGGGATGAGAGCATACTCACCCTGAGGGCTGGGCACATAGGCAAAGGTTGCCCCATGCATCATGTGTCCCCCACGGACCGGGAGTGGGGAGACAGCAGGGCTCCCCAGCCTCTCTCCATAGGACATCATCCTGGTCACAGCTGGGGGGCCTGCAGAAACACCGAGTGACAATTGCTGTGTCCTGGAAATTCACACCCATGCACACACCCGCACCCACACACTCACTTGCACAAATAGTCATGGCATGTGATCCTAAAACGCACCCACCCCCACACACACACACACCCAGGGATGCACACTCAGGGGTTCAGGACAGATTCGGGCATTCGTTCATTCATTTATTCATTCACTTACCAAGTGTTTATTGAGCATCTACTCTATCCCAGCCACTGAGCGGGGTGCTAGGATACAGTGGAGACTAAATACAGATACAACTCTGTCCCCAGGAAGCTCTAAGTGTGGTAGGGAGACAGAAGTCAATGAAATAATTCCTCAAATAGATGAAAAGTGGCAATGGGGGCCAGTGTAATGACAGATGCAGGTGCCTGTGACAAGGTGGGTTCTTGGGGGAGCGAACAGGGGGTGCAGCTGAGAGGCGCTGTCAGTAGGAGTTACCCGAAGGAGAAGGGAGGGGCGTGTGCAGGGAGGAGCTGAGGACACAGCGAACATGCTGGCAGGTGCTGTGGGCACAGGCCTGGCGGGGCGGGGCCACAAGGTGTCTTGCTCAACCTGAGCGTGGTGAGGGTATTGGGGAACCTGGACACCTGCTTGCTCGCGGTACCAGCTGGGCACACACTCAGGGAGGGCCCACTGGCCTGGATCCCAAGGCCCTGGGCTCCCCGTACCAGGGACATTCTTTCCCCATCCACCCCCACCCCCCAAAATAAACAAACCCTGCTGCCTTTCTTCCAGGACTAGTTTAAGTAAGGAGGGCCCCCACCCTGTCTCCAAGTCTGGGAGGCCCAGACTTGCTTCAGGCAGCCCCTGAACTGCCTCAGTAGCTCTTGGCTGTTAGGAGTGCCCCAGTCTGCTTCAGCAGCCCCTACTCCTGCCCTCCACGTTGTCCCAAGGGTTCGTGGCTGAGGGGTTGGGGGTGTGCCGAGCTTAATTCCCAGCCCTCGAAGAGCATGAGTTCTTTTTACATTGGGGAGTGAGCCAGGCTGGGCTTGGCCTGGGATGCTATGGGGTCAGAAAGCGGGGGCACAGTTAGGACAGAGGTGGGAGGACTGGGGTGATGGACTGCTTCTTACTAGGAGACAGGGATGAGGCTGCAAGGAGGGGGCTCACCTTGGATTTCTGTTTCAGCTCTTGCTCAGACTCTCAGGGAAGTCCCAGGAGCCTGAGGAGAAGCTGGGGCCCTCCTCTTTATATCCTCCAGGCAAGGGCAAAGTCCCTAGAACCCTAGCTGCTCTCCCTCTGTTCCCCGATTAACCTCACCTCTGAGATTCCTCTGTTAATTGCTAATCATCAGCTCTGCAGGGGGAGTCTGTAGTCAAGCTCTCCCCTCCCCCCTACAGACAGTAAGCCTGAACCACCACCCAGACCCAGCGAGGGCAGGGACACAGCCCCTGGTCCCAGGCAGAGATCCTGAAGCTAATCAGGCACCTTGTTTTCAGGGTCCCCAAATAGATTCCGTAGCTCCAGCTCCTTCCCCTCATTCTTGGCATGACAGGGAGTGACCCAAACATAGGCTGAACAGACATATGATTTTAAATGGGACAGAAAACAATGGTACTGTCCCGTTTCAACCAGTACATATGGTCAGCCTCCTCTCACTGGGTTAAATTCGAGGTGTCAGTAGGCTGACCATGCGTAACTTTTGGAACAGGACAACACTGTTGTTTTCTGTCCCATTTAAAACAGTACCCTGGTCAGCCTACCCAAATGTCCCGTGGTGTCTGTAGATCTGTGTGTTTTGGGGGTGCAGGGGGAGTTGCTTGGAGGAGAGGAAGTATGTGATAGAGGAAGCAACAGAAAACAAAACCCAGAGAGGCTATGTAGTGAGGCTGCTTAGAGCATCTCCAATGCCCGACCACAGATGTGGTCCACAGGATGTGTGTCTAACAGATGTGGAGCCCCTGGCCAGGCCTGGAAGGACCTCTGGGGTATGTGTGGGTGGGTGGGGGGGTGTTGATGTGTCACAGGGAGCAAGTCTGGAAGCAGAGACTAGTTAAGATGCTGATGAGATGGTCCAGAGGAAAGAGACGTGGTCTGAACCAAGGTGGGATCCGGAGGGATGGAGAGGAGAGGATGCATCCCGGGATCCTTGGGCAGTAGACTTGGTGATGGGGCGAGTGGGAGGGAGAGGAAGTGTATGACCGTTGAGCTTCTGAATTGGGAAGCTCATGATGACATGAAGCCCAGAGGGATCTAAGGAAGCCTTTCAGAAGCTTGTTTCTCTTTCTCAGGAGTGTGGAGCTTAAGCTGGAGGAGCAGATTCAGAGAGATGAAAGGAAGATTCCTTTAAACAAAGGGATCATGGTTTGATCAGATCCAGCAATGGTGGTTCCATTTAAGATCTAGTTGGGCAACTATCTGACTAATCTACCTAACACTCTCCATCCACCCATCCATCCATCCATCCACCTAGCCACCCATCTGGCCACATGTCTATCCTTCTATTTCCTTCTATTCCCAAGCACATTTGAGGTCCTACTCCATGCCAAGCCAAGATTAGCAAGGTCAGCTTCTCTCCTGGTCCAAGCAATGGTCCAGTCCCTGCGTCAGCCTGGAATTCTGAGGCCAGTCATCTCATCTCCCTGAACCATAGTCCCTTCACCTATAAAATGGTAATCAGCTCAGATTTTTCGGTGAGTTACAGAATTCCATGAGATAAATGACCCACCTCCATTTCTAGAACAGAGCCCCTCAGAGCATATGCTCTCTGCCCGCTCTCGTGCCCTTTCCGCTGTCTCCAGGGTCACAGAGCGTCCTGCTCATACAATGGCCCCACCTCCTCTGGATTCTCAGTCCTGTGTCAGCTCCACAACTCCTCTGACTGTGCAGGATCCCCTGAGCTACAGTTCTACTCAACATGCAATATATATATATATATTTGTTTTTTAATATATTTTTATTTATTTATTTATTGTTATTTTTGAGAGAGAGAGAGCGAGAGATACAGAGACAGAGAGAGAACTGAACTGAGGGAGCTCCCAGTTCAGCACATGTTTCCTCACGGGCCGGGGCCAGGACTCGATCCCCGGTCCCCGGCGCTGCAAAGTGAGCGCCTAACCCACTGAGCCATCCCGGCTTCCCCATATATTTTTTTTTAAGATTTAGTTTATTGATTTTGACAGACAGAGAGAGACAGAGACAGAGAAAGACAGAGAGAAGGCGGAGGGCCCAGAGCAGTCTCCATAGTTGTATGTCGTTAGTTTTCAACATACCGTAGTTTCATTCCACACAGGTGGGCTTGGGCCACTCAGGGCAGGAACTGGGCTTGGGGGCCTCCCGCATGGGAGGCACACCCCCTCAAGCCAGGGACCAAACCTGGGGAGCAAGAACCGAACTGGGGGCTTCCCACATGGGGAGCACACCCCAGTTCAGCATGTGGGTCCACATGGGCCGGGGGTCGGGATTCAATCCTTGGTCCCAGGGGCTTCAAAGCGAGCGCTTAACCCGCTGAGCCATCCCAGCTTTCCCTGAATATATTTTTGAGTGACACAGACCCACCATTTTTCCATCAAGGAAGATGAACATTTATGCACAGCTCCCCCTTTAATGTGACAACGGTTAACTAGTTAGTGCTTAATTTGCAGCAGATGGAGTTGTCCACTGTGTAGAGCTCAGAATGGACTCTGCCGATGCAGCTAAGAGCAGGGAACAGGGCAGGCCTGGGTTTGGATCACGACTCCACCACATCGTGGCTGTCAATCTAGGCCACAAAACCCACAGGGAGAGAAGGGTGTGGCTGGAATTGATTTGCTAGAGTGACCATGAGCTCTAGTTTTCAAGTCCTGCTATGACTGTTGGCCCAACATCTTTTTTTCTTTTTTTTTCTTTAAGATTTAGTTTATTGTTTTTGACAGAGAGAGGCAGAGAGAAGGGGGAGGGCCCAGAGCTGTCTCCATAGTTGTATGTCATCAGTGTTGACACAGTTTTATTCCACACAGGTGGATATGGGGCCACAAGGGGCGACGCTGAACTGGGGGCCTCTTGCATGAAAGGCGATAGTCTTCACCAACATCCTGGTGGTTACAAGTTTCACTGTAGTTCAGCACATGGGTTTGCAGAAGCCAGGGCTGGGATTCAATCCCCAGATCTTGTGGTTGCAAGGCAAGCGCCCAACCTGTTGAGCTATCCCGGGATCCCCGATCTTGGAAAGTTTTAAAGTCTCCTTTCCCTGCTCTCTTGGAGCTCAGGGGTTAGTGGAGGAGGCAGTCACTGATCAAATCCATTACAAAAGATATCATTACAAAATGCTATAGACTTATACATGCAAAATATTCTTCCAGGGGAAGCTGGATGGCTTGAGCAGGTGGGGCACTCACTTTCCAGCCCCGCGGTCCAAGGATCAAATCCCGGCCCTGGCCCATGAGGACCCATATGCTGAACTGAGGTGTTCTTCCCATGCGGGAGACCCCCAGCTTGGTTCTTGCGCCCCCCCCCCATTTGGCCCCTGGCCCAAGAGGATGTGCCTTCCATGCAGGAGGCCCCCAGCCCAGTTCCTGCCCTGCAAGCCCCCGCCCACCTGTGTGGAAGAAAACCATGCTGAAAACTGATGATGTACAACTATGGAGACTGCTCTGGGCCCTCCCACTTCTCTCTCTCTCTGTCAAAAACAATAGAATACATCTTTTTAAAATATTCTGGGGAAGCTGGGATGGCTCAGAGGCTTAAGTGCTCGCTTTGAGGCCCCGGGGACCAAGGATCGGGTCCTGGCCCCGGCCTGTGCAGACCCATATGCTGAACTGGGGTGTGCCCCCAGTTCAGTTCTTGCCGGGGCCTATGTGGGAGGCTCCCGGCCCAGTTCCTGCCCTGCGCGGCCCCGTGCCCACCTGTGGAGTAAAACTATATTGAAAACTAATGTCAACTATGGAGACTGCTCTGGGCCCTCCCCCTTCTCTCTGTCTCTCTCTGTCTCTGTTTCTCTCTGTCAAAAATCAATAAAAAAAAAAAATCTTAAAAAAAAAAAAGAACTTAAAATATTCCCCCAAATTCTGGGGGTGCGATGGGGCTGCTATAGCCCTAGAAAGAGCCCCCAAACATGGGAGCTGACTAGAGCTGCTTCTGGCACTCCTGAGAGCAGCACAGAAGGTGGTATCACTCCAGCCCCAAGACTCTCAGCCCCTCTGCTCATTTCAACCTCCTTCCTGCTCATGGCCTGCCTCCTCCCTGTCTGTGACAGACTCAGTGTGTCCCCCTGAAGGGTAACTTCTGTCCTGTCTGGTCATGTGCACTCTAGCCACGGCCTCCGCAGACCTCTGGGCCCAGAGCCCTGGTAGTTGGCAGTGTCTCACATCGAGAAAAGGCTTCCAGGAGGAGGAGGAGTCCTGGAGGGAAGATGCCAAGATCTGTCTGTACCACTGTGTCTGAGAAGCCCCAGCACGAACAGTTGGATCTGCAGGTCTGAAGCGTACAAAATGCTTCTTACCCCACATGGGGCCTCCTGCTCATCTCAACCTCAGAGAGCAGCATGGGGTCCACTGAGCTGGAAATGGAGTAAGCATCTTTGAAATGTCCTTTTGCACCTCCTCATGTCTATTCCATCACCCAATTCTCCTTGTTTTCCTTCTCCAGGAGCTCTGGGCAGTCTCTCCCCTGCGTTATTGCAATAGCCTCCCAAATGCTCACCGTGCTCTGCCCTCGCTCCTCACAATTCAGTCTTCAAACAAGCTTCTCAAAATGCACTTCTCGTGGAAGCCGGGATGGCTCAGTGGGTTAAGCGCTCACTTTGCAGCGCCGGGGACCGAGTCCTGGCCCCGACCCGTGCGGACCCATATGCTAAACTTGGGAGTGCCCCCAGTTCAGTTCTCACTGGGGTGAGACCCCAGCCCAGTTCCTGCCCTGTGCAGCCCCGCCCACCTGTGTACTGAAACTATGTGGAAAACCAATGATGTGCAACTATGGAGACTGTTCTGGGCCCTCCCCCTTCTCTCTGTCTCTGTGTCTCTCTGTCAAAAACAATAAAAATAAATCTTAAAAAAAAAAGAATGCACTTCTCATCAGGTCACTCCTCTCCCTCTTAAAACCTGCCCTTGCTAGTTTCTCATCATAAGGACAGCATCTGTCCTAGCCTGAGGTCCCAATGTGACTTGGCTACACCTGTGAAGGCACCCCACCCCCACCCCAGGAGAGTATGCACAGTGAGGAGAGCTGGGGCCCAGGCCTGAGCCCAGAGAAGCTCCCACATTTCCAGGAGGGCAAAGGAAGAGGGGCCAACAAAGGAAACATATCCCTGCCTGAAGCCGGGATCAGGATGAAGAGCAGCAAAGCGGATGCCCAGCAGCCAGAGTAGCCATGTTTTGAGAGACACCCTGGTCGGCTGGGTCTGCTGAGAGGGCAGGTAATGTGAGAACAGAGCGGATTCAGTGACTCAGGAGAGTGCTGGGGGAGGAGGTAGCTTGCTGTGAGTGGGAACCACAGACACCGTGGCCAGTGCGAACGTGACAGGCTGACAGACATTGAATTTCCTCACACTGAGGAAAATGATTTCTCCTAGAGAGGCATGGCTGCTGAACCGGTGCAGTAGGGTGCCAAGAACAAGCGTGTGCATCCAGGAACAGAGCGAGCTGTGGAGTGGGCTCAACCAGCTGGCTCTGCAATTCTCTAGTAAGATCCATTGCTCCTTAAATACAATTTTCTGCAGGTGACTTTTCTGCAGGACCTAAAGTTTGAGGACAATCAAGGGAGATAAAAATAAACATTCCAGACCACCTGTACAGAAGCTAGATTTTAGGGGGGAACTGGATTTGTGGGGCATCTGGCTAATGCGCAGAGTAATCCCACAGCAGTCTTCCCCATCAGCACAGTTTGAGAACTCCTGCCTCTTCTCACCCACGTGTTTATTTATTCAACCGACATAGAAGCCGCACTGAGTCAGCGCAGTGCTGCTCACTGGGAATACAGCAGTGAACATTCCGTCCCCATGGTCAGGCCAGCACAGTGCACATGGGCACAGCTGATGTGCACTGCACATACATGGACATATTCTCTCTGATCTGTGCTCAATGCAGCCCTTCTTGCCCGTGGGCTGGGTGACATAGTAAGGGCCACCTGCCACTTCCCTTTGGGGAACAGAGCAATCCCTCCCCTGGCCCTCTTGACTTTGTCCTCTCTTGGAGATCCTGGACTTGAATCTGAGGTGCCGGCAAAGAGCAAGCAGGCCACTGGGATCTTGTCCCATCCAAGCCCCATTTTCCAAGGCTACTTTAGGTCCTGTGGGGCAGGGCAGGGATGGCTGACCTAAAACTGTCCTCCTGTCTCTGTTTGGGGGATAAATGCCCTGGGTAATGGTTAATCCTGGCTGCCCAGGTGCCGGTCACTCATTGACTGACAAGGCCAAAGTCTGTGGCCAAAAGAGCTGAGGCTGCTTCAGGTTTTTCTCATAAATCACCTCTTCCCCTGCTTCTGTCCCTCCAGGCCTGTGTTCTTCTTGCTGGCCTGGGGGACCAGGCCTGAGTATGAAGCTGTGGACAGCATGCTCCCAGCTGGCAGCTCCAGGCTCTGGCCTCTGGTTCCAGACCTGAAACTCCAAGGCCTGGCTTTAGACTTCAGGTCCTGGGCTCTGGCTTCTGGGGTCCCCCCTCTGGCTGTGGCCTGCAGCAGGGAGCCCCTAAGTTCTCAGGCCCAAGCTCTGGGTCCTGAGTCTGGGCTTTCAGCTCCAGGGCCAGACTTTGCGCTCCAGGGCCAGACTTTGCACTCCAGGCTCCAAGCTCCTGCTCTACACGCCATGCTCTGGGTTTTGGGTCTGGATTCTGGAGTGCATTAGCCCCTCAGCACCAGGGCAGGAAGATGGTGGCCTCCTTGGCTAGTGTAGCTATCCCTCCCCACCCATCTTAGCTGGCTAGGACTTAATCCCAGCAGCCAGCACTCGGGGCTGGTCTGGAAGTGGGACACTGGTTTTACTGCGCTTCTCCTTGGCTTCTGCCTCTGCCCTGTCCCCAAGCCAGTCCTCTGGAGACAGGAGCTGAGAGGGCCATAGAGTGCCCTTTGCCCAGACCCTGAAGGAGTCACAGAACACATACGCATTAGTGTCCCCAGATCTTCCTGGACTCCCTGGGACTAACAGGGACATGATTGGCATCTCTGGCAGTTGTGCAGCTGTACGGGCCGGTGCCCAGCCACGGCTGCATCTGATTCAGTGTAACCAACCACGGCTGTTCCTTCCTGTCCTGGCTGCATTTCCCTGTGGAAGCTGAATTCCAGTCTTTAATCCCCCACAAGCCAGAGTCACGGACCACCAGGCCAGGCCCCCTGCAAGGTGCACCTTGTGCTCACTCTCAGGGTGGGGGTGGCTGAACCAGCCCACAGCTGCATCAGCACTTCCACTGGGCCCCAGGTGAGCAGCCGTGCCTCCATCTGCCCCCATCCTGGCTCAGAGCCACTGTGTGCCCCGTCCTAGCCCTGTGCCCCTCCCCCAGCCCCAAGGCTATTAAGTGGAGATGGGGGACAAGTGATAGTAGACAAGATTCTCTCTCAGAGGCTTGGAGCCACATGGGCTTGGGTCCCATGGTATCCTCGAGGAAGTCACACCTGTTGGCTCAGCCTGTGTCCTCTGTGAGATGGGGATGTTGGAGGCTGCAGAGTGGTCAGCAAGTGTGTGCTCTCTCCCTTCCTTCCCGCTGGGCACTGGTGGACAGGCTGACTCCTCTCTGGGTTTCCTCCTTGGTGAGGTGAGAGGCAGCCATTCTGGGGCCTTTGGCGACCACGCAGGATTCCAGCTCTGTGCAGTGGTTTTGGAATACAGCCTGTGGGTTCACCACTGATGCCCCTTGTCCCTGGGCCTGGCCAGGTATGGGTGAAGAGGGCCCAGGGCCTCAAGGGATTCTGGGAGTGCAGAAACTGGGAGGAGGGAACCAGGTTTCCCTCAGCCCAGAGCTGCTGTAGAGGGCATGTTGGAGAAGGTGGGGTCAGAGAGGACTGTGGCGGAGGGACACACCCAGCCAAAGTGGGCCTCTGGGGCTGGTGGGCTGAAGCCCCCAAAGGAAGAGTTGGGTTCTACTTCTGGAGAAAGAGATGCGGGCCAGCAGTGCAGAGAGGTGACCTTGGGAAGCTCTTTATGTTATTACGTTTAATTGTATCCTTTTAAGAAAGTAAAGCTGAGATGTCAGGATAGCGCAGCAGGTTGAGGGCTTGCCTTGCAACCACAAGGTCTGGGGATCAAATCCCAGCCCCAGCCAGTGCACATCGATAGGCTGAGCTGCAGTGCAATTGGTAACCACCGGGATGGCTCAGTGGCGAATGTCCTCGTCTTCCATGCAGGAGGCCCCCAGTTTGGTTCCTGCCTTGTGAGGCCCCATATCCACTCGTGTGGAATGCAACCATGTCACAACTAATGACACACAGCTGTGGAGACTGCTCTGAGCTCTCCCCACTCCTCTCTCTCTCTCTCTCCTCTCAAACAATAAAATAAATCTTAAAAAAAAAAAAAAGTAAAGCTAAGGTGAAAGTCTCTACTGACCACTATATCCTCCTCCCCATGTCCATGTCAGTTTGGCATGTATCCTACAATATTCTCTCTCCTTTCTGTATGCTTATAAATGCCTGTGTGTTTGTGATTATAAATAATATAAAGATCTCATGCCATAGGCATTGTTCTGCTCTTTTTTTTTCCACTGAATAATAATATATCTTGAAGAACTTCCCACATGAGAACGCACTGTACCCAGTTTCTTACCTGCTGTGTGGCATTGCAAAGCATGGACACATCACTACATGTTGTTACTGCGCTGCCCACCCCTATCCACATCTGGCTGTTTGTCAGTTTTGGGTCAGAGAAAACCCTGCAGGGATGGGCCTCCTTCCACCTGGGAGTGAATGACTCCCTAGTGGCACTGCTGGGGTCACAACGTGTGTTTTTAATTTTGAGCAGAAACTCCTAAACTGCTGCTCAAGAGCAGCCACATCAGTGTACCCTCCCTGACTCCCATGGGGGGGGTCACTACAGCATCCGGGCCCTCCCTGGGGTGTGTCTCAGTAAGAGAGTCTGAGTGCTGGTCAAGCTCCAGAGACGTGTCCTTGCGGAATCCTGGGCCCATCACTCCCGCTCCTGCAGTGATGGTTTTATGCCTACCAGGCTGTTTTGTTGTGAGAACAAAATAAGAGAAAGGACGGAAAGTGCCTAACTCTCTGTCACACATCAGTAGATGTGAATCCCTCCCCTTGCAGGGGCCAACCTCTAGGGAGGCTCTTCCACCTGACCCATGACCCCTTTCCCAAGCGGCAACCTCCTTGGTTCCTAAGTGTGGCAGGCATTGTACTAGAGAATTCCATAGAAGGGTCTGTCAACTTCGAGATGTCCCATCTCTCACCTGGTGTCCCCACTTCTCCATCCTGGAGCATGGAAGAGTGTATCCCCCCAACAGGGAGAACCCCTGGGGGTTCTGCAGCTGACCAGGGAAGAGACGTGGAATGGTCTCCCTACCCTTATCTCTGGCCAAAGACTGATGCTGGTTCTATGCAGTCCCCTGCTCAGTGCTCCCCCACCCTGCTGTTCCTGCAGCCTTTACTAGGACTATCTGTGGCCACAGTGTTATTTGTCAGCCCACTAGGCCACGAGGATACAGAAGTGACTAAAAGGGACGAGGCCCCTGTCTGCAGGGCACATACTTCATATTGTCAGCAAATGAGTCTAAATAAGTCAACAAGATCATTACAGAGTAGGCTGAGTGTTATGAAGAAGAAAAAAAACTGGATAGAATGGTAGAGAACAAAGTTGGGGAAGGCTTATATAGGGTGTCTTAGCCTGTTTGGGCTGCTACAACAAAAATACCAGACTTATAAACAACAAAAATGTATTTCTCACAGTTGTAGAGGCTAGAAGTCCAAGATCAGGGTGTCAGCATGGCTGGGGTCTGGTGAGAACTCTCTTCCAGGATGTAGATTGCTGTCTTCTCGCTGTGTCCTCACATGGTGGAAGGGGTGAAGAAGCTCTCTGAGATCTCTTTTATAAGGGCCCTAACTCTATTCATGAGGGCTCCCCACAGCCCCACCTCCTAACACCATCAGCTTGGGGGTGGGACTTGAATACATGAATATGGGGGGACACACACATTTAGACCATAGCACAAGGTGACCAGGAAAGGCTCCTCTGAGATGTTGAAGCCAAACTCTTCAATGAAGCAGGTCTGTTCTGGTAGCAGATCTTAGAAACCCCACACAGAGTAACAAGTATACAAACATAGGAAGAATGCATGGGCTTGCCTAATGGGGAAGTCTAGGAGTGGTTGACTTTGGGCATGTGTGAATTTAAGCATTTAGATAATTTTGTCAGGAATCTCCTTTCATCTCTCAGTTCTGTGTTGCCTCCAATTGCATTACGGTTCTCTTCTGGCAGGTCCTTTCTGCAAACTCCTAGGAGATGGAAGAAAATGATGAGAACTGGGATTCTGATTGTATGAGAGGATCATCCCGAGCCAAACTGATTGGCTGGGCCTGGGGCATGATCTCACACGCCAGCAGCCAAGGGTGAACCCAGCCAAACAACATGGACTGAGGGGACAGAGGGCTGAAGCCCTCTCTTCCAAGAAGGCATGGCTTCAAGTTCTGGAGAAAGGCAGGGTGGGCCAGCAAACCTCATGATCTCTCCCAGGAGGAGCCAGTTGGGGAAGCTCCTGAGAGAGGGAATAGCAAGTGCAGGCTGGAGTGGGAATGAAAGCTCAACCTGTTTGAGTTTCAGGAGGACCACTCATTCCCTATACCGACCTCCTCCAGGCTCCTGAGTTCCCTTGCTTCCTGTTGAAGCACCCGGACTGAGTCTGGCTTCTCTGCCTACAAGCTGGGACCCTCCTTCTGGGAGGTCTTCCCTGCTGCCCATCCCTGTGTGGGGTTTCCCTGGCTGCCTGGGGGCAGGAAAGACCACCCAGCCAAAGCAGGCAAGGGACAAAAGCTGCCCCTACTACAATACCCAGTGTCCTCTACATTAAGGTCTTCAATGTCTCCAAAGGAACCGCAGCTAGAGACACTCAGTCTCCAAAAGCAGCCAAAACAGGGACCAGACACTGTGCTCACATCAGAGACTGAGGAATAACACAATGACAACCAGCAAAGGCACAACTCCCAAAGGGGTCTTCTCCCTCCCCGCCCTCCCTTTCCTTTTTTTTTTTATTTTTTTATTTTATTGTTTTTGACAGAGAGAGAGAAATAGATACAGAGACAGAGAGAAGGGGGAGGGCCCAGAACAGTCTCCATAGTTGCACATCATTGGCCTTTCCAGTTTCATTCCACAGGTGGGCTCAGGGCTGCACAGGGCAGGAACTGGGCCGGGGTCTCACCCTGGTGAGAACTGAACTGGGGGCACTCCCCAGTGCAGCATGGGCCGGGGCTGGGATTCTATCCTCAGTCCTCAGGGCTGCAAAGTGAGCGCTTAACCCACTGAGCCATCCTGGCTTCCCCTCCCTCCCTTTCTTTCTCTCTCCTCTCCCCTCCTCTCTCTCTCTCTGTCTCCCCCATACTCTGTATAGTGAGGAAGAGAGGTTCTGATAACAGGAAGTTAAGGGACACATCCTAAGGTCACCATGAGCTTCTGGGCACTGTGAACTTGGTGACAAAGGCAATGTGGGTGGGTGGGTGGGGGGCGGTGGATACAGGGTACACAAGGAACACACTTCATGGCAGAGTAATTATTATTAAAGATTTATTTTTATTGTTTTGGAGAGAGAGAGAGAAAGAGAGAGAAATACAGAGATAGAGAGAAGGGGGAGGTCCCAGTACAGTCTCCATAGTTGCACATCATTGGTTTTTCCACATAGTTTCATTCCACAGGTGGGCGTGGGGCTGCACAGGGCAGGAACTGGGTTGGGGTCTCACCCCAGTGAGAACCGAATTGGGGGCACTCCCCAGTTCAGCATATGGGTCCACATGGGCTGGGGCCGGGATTCAATCCTCAGTCCTCAGGGCTGCAAAGTGAGCACTTAACCCACTGAGCCATCCTAGCTTCCAGGAATAATTATTACTATAATAACAATATCATACATCCAGGACAAACCCAGCTGCCCCAAACCAACTACAAAATCTGTATGTCCAGTAGAGTCCAGTGGGTAGAGGGGCTGCCCACCTGCACCCCCAGGCCTTATTCAATACCTCCTCCCTGATGAGGCTTGGCACAGGGTGGGGAGGCTGGCACTGCCAACACCGCCCCTCTATGTTGGGCATGCCTACACAGGGAGGAGGAGGCCCACCTCCACCCACTGGCCTGGCAGCAGGGGATGGGTGTGCAGGCCTGTGAGGGACCAAGTGGTGGCACCTGTGCGGTGTACACCGAGCCCCTCTCCACCCCCTCCTGGCTCTTCCCACAGGCCCGCCCGTGGTGGGAAGGGGCCAGGGACACTCACAGCACAGGCAGGGCATGCAGAGCAGGCCATGGCATGCTTGGCCCAGCAGGTGCCATGCAGCCAGCCTGGCCTGTTAGACAGCTGTCAGAGGGCTGAGTGGGCAGTGGAGTCTGAGGGCCCCCCCTTGAGCTGGACCAATGGTTCAGTCTGTGGTGGGGCCTCCTGGGAGGTGGCCCCTTGGGCAGGCAGCTGCAGAAATTCTGGAAGCACCAGGTCCTCTTTGCGCAGAAGGCCCCTCTGGTCGTGAGCCCCGCTGCTCTGCACCCGGTTCAGCAGCTCCACCAGGCCTGGGGGTGGCCACAGGGTCAGGGGTGCCCATGTGCACAGACCTGCCCACACTAGTCCACCACAGCACTGCTGCTCATACAACTGCCACAGCCTGGCTGACCCCAGCACGAAGCCCCTCCTGCCCCCTGTCCCAGCCCTGCTGTTTCAGCTCCAGTGGCACCCAGTCTGGTCCCAAGCCCTCTAGTCCTGAGCCCCCACCATCTCCAATGTACCTTCAATGTCACAGGTCTGCCGTCTCTCAGTGACACTACTGGGCACCTCTGCCAGCGATTTGGGGAGTAGTGGAGCGGGATGGGAGGCCTTGTCCTGCGTTCTAGACCGGTGGCCCTGAGATAACATGGGGTCAGCACCATGACCAGGAGGGCGGGCGCATCATGCAGAAGAGGGCGCCCCGTCTCTCAGCTCACCTGGCTACCGCAGGGGGATGTGTCAGTAGCTTCGGAAATCTTCACACCTGCGACAGAGAGCCACCTTTCGCGTTTGCCTCCTGCCTGGACCCCTACTCCTGGGCCAGAGCCGTCCCTGGGGCCCATGCCAGCGCCAATATCCCCTACCTGGGAGAGTGTGCAAAACCAGTCTCTGGGCCGCCACGGAGCTCACTAGCTTCCCTAGATCCAGCTGCTGCTTCTCGCCTGGCTGTGGGGACACGTCAGTAGCCCGCAGGACAGGCAGCCTGCTCTGTTCCTCCCAGCCCCTGTCCAAGCCACGCGCGACTCGACTCACCAGGCGTAGCGCCACTTGTTGCAGAGTCAGGCCGTGCTTCGCCAGGATGGGCTGTAGCGCCTCCTGCAGTCGCTTGGTGGACTTGGCCGAGATGCGAACCACGCGCTGCAACTCCGCGAACTCGAGTCTATACGGCCGCTCGGGCCCCAAAAGGGCTGAGAGCCGACCCCACCTCTGCCCCAACCCACCCTCGCCAGGAAGGGGCGGAGCTGAACTGGAAAGAGCCAGTTTGGGGAGGGCGGACCTGCAGGGGAGAACACTAACTTGAACAAAACCCTGACCCAAGCCTGTCGGGAGGGGGACTCACTCAAAGGTGATCCTGTTCTCCAGCCGGACTTCCTGGTCCGCCAGCACTGTGCAGTCCTGATCCAGGAGCAGGGCCTTCTGCAGACGCCAGGCAGGGTCTGAGTCCCTCCCCCCACCCCTAGATATCCCCGCTTTCCGAGGGAACCACCTGCATTTCCTCACTGGCCGCCCTAAGGGTCAGAGGGAAGGGCCGATGAGCCATAGAGATGCAGAGAGGGCAGAAACCAGGTTAAAGTCGGAGCCTGGTATGGCCAGAGCCAGGGAGAAGGGTCGCAAGAATGCCGGACTGGGGGAAGCCGGGATGGCTCAGTGGGTTAAGCGCTCACTTTGCAGCGCCGGGGACCGAGGTTTGAATCCCGGCCCCGGCCCGTGCGGACCCATGTGCTGAACTGGGAGCTCCCCCAGTTCTATTCTCTGTCTCTGTATCTCTGTATCTCTCTCTCTCTCTCTCTCTGTCAAAAATAAATAAATAAACAAACATATATATATATATATATATAAAAATAAAAGAATGCCGGACTGACTTGCAAAAAAGAACGGAGTTATGGGAAACCTGGAGGTGGGGTGGACACAAAATGGTAATGGGATGCTTGGGTAAGGGGAGGCTTAGGTCCTGGATCAGAGAGTGCCTCTTCCTGGGCCAGGACAGGATCTGCTTCCTGGACTGCTGCCCCTTGTCCCTCAGCATGTGAAACCCACCTAGACCAGTTGAATGGATTTCCTCCCTTAACACCCACCTTTGGTCAGCCACCCAGGCCTGGTCCCTTTCTGGACACTTGTCCACTCTACTCCATCCCGCCCACTATGGACACGGCTTGTATCCTCAGTGCAAAAAGGGCTCACTGTAAGGACAGGAGGATGTGAAGTGTCTGGCACAGTGCCTGGCACATAGTAGGTACATAAGCAGTAACGCAGGGCAGGGAGGCAGCCTCTCCCCTGCCATAGGCCTGTGCTGTGCTTCAGGGACAGATGGGGTGTGGGTGGTGATGGTATATTTAGCAGACATGAAAGCCCATCTGGGCTAGAGGCTGCTGGTGAGACCTGAGAGAGTGGCCCTGGCTCTTCCCACTGCTGCCCTCACACTCCCACACTCCAGGGCCTCTGAACATGCCCTGCACTTCTTACCCATCTCCAGGCCTTCACTTAAGCGCTTTCCTCCACCCAGAATGTCCTCTCCCCATTGCTCTGAAAGGCAAACTCCTCCTCATCATCAACTGCTGCTGCTTCCAGAAGCCTTCCTGGGACAAACAAGAAATGCCTACCTCGGCCCAGAAACTCTCTGGAGGTTCGACTCCTCCTTCCCTGATCACGTCCTGCCTGGCTTACTTCCAACCAGTAGACCTTTGGGACAGAGCTCAGGCCCAAGTCCTTCTGCCCAACCACCTGGAAGGCCCTAGGATTTGTCTACTTGGTGAATGACACAGTGCTGGGTCTTCTGGGATGCAGCATCCTTCCTTTAGATCAAGCTTATCCAACTCACAGCCTGAGGGCCGCGTGTAGCCTGGGACAGCTTTGAATGCAGCCCAACACAAATTCGTACACTTTCTTAAAACATGACATTTTTTGCAATATTTTTGAGCCCATCAGTTATTGTTAGTATATTTTATGGGTGGTCCATGACAATTCTTCCAATGTGGCCCAGGGAAGCCAAACAGTTGGACATCCCTGCTTTGGAGCTCCCGTACTGGATGGTTTATTTTAAAGTGAGTTTTCCCTAGACTCCTCTTTAAAGCTCTGCTAGTTTGTACCTAAGGGAAAGTTTTTTTCATAGGTTAGGTGCAGTTGGGGGCTCCTGGTGGCAAAGGAGGTGAGGACTCCCCAAATGGTCATTTCAGGGACAGGCAGTCTGGGCGTGGAGTGATGGGGAACACCCCAGCTCCAGCTTTGGCTCTTCCTACTCTGCCTCCCAGAGGCCACTGCGTGGTGCAGTGGGAACAGGATTTGGGGGGGGTTAAGAATGGATATCTGAGTTTGAGTTCAGAGCTGGCACTGGGTTAATTTGGAGTTAGTTGGGCATGGGGGAGGAGGGGCAGTTAGGAAGGGGGTGAGAACAGGGGGTGGGGTCAGAGTTAGGATTGGTCCAGGGATTTAGGAATGGAATTGGGGTTGAGATCAAGGCTGAGCACAGACAGGAATGAGGTTGGGATCAGGATCAGGATGGGAGTTGGAGTTGGGGACCAGGCCAGGATCGCACCTGCTCGTTGCCCACCAGATAGACCTTGATGTCAGGTAGAGAGAGACCTCGTTTCTCACAGATGCTTGCCAGCATGGCACGGATGGTGAGGCCAGGTCGGGCTAGGGCCAAGGAGGCTGTGCCATCGGGCAGGTACACACAGCAGTACTTCCCTGATCGGCTTTCACTCTCACCTTCTGAGCTCCCAAGGCTCTTTCGGTGGCTCTGATTCAGGGGAGGAGTTGGGGGAGCTCAGTTGTACACATGCAAGGACATGCAGTCAGGAGCACAGACAGGTCAGATCACTGGGGCACACACATGCACACATGTCCAAGAGCACACTTGTAGGCAGGCGAGATAGTCCTCCCACAGGAACACACGTGTGCTCGCTCCCCCAGGCAAACAGGCACCCAGGGACAGGTCCACCTACTGACCCCCACACATGCACTGCGTACACCTGGGCACTCACACGTGCATACACATCAGCTGAAGAGGATGTGCACCCATGACATGCATGGGGACAATGTGATGAGGACAGGAAGAAAGTAAGGAGGCTGAGGGATTGATTGTGAGGAGTATGCAGGAGGGGATGAGATGGGGACAGTGACTGGGAATGATGGCGGCCACACAATGGGGCCTAAGCAGTGGCCCTAGCCCACACTCTGTCTCACCTCAGATTTGCTGCTGACAAAGGCAAGGAAGCCGAGGTCCAGACTGGCAGAGGAGTTGAGGGAGCCCTGGGACTCCCGTCGCAGGGCCGAATTTGCCGCTGAGCCGGCCAGTTCTAGGAGAAAGGGAGCAAAGAGCAAGGCAGCTTCCCCAGCACCCTCCTCCGCGGAGGCCTCTCCCCAGCCGGTGGACTGTTGGAGCTCTCCCGCATGAGTCTAACGTGGTTTGGGCTCAGTAGCAGGGCGTCGCTACTGAGGGAGCTTCCCGAACTTCTGGGGTCTAGCCTGGGAACCGAACCGTGGTGGGCTGAGGGTGGAAGGAAAGATGGTGGTCACAGGTACCTGCACTTATTTCGGTTTTGACCGACTTACAGTCTGTGGGGCAAGTAGGAGGAAGGGGGCGTTCTCAAGGCTTGCCCAAACGCCCGCCCCGACTCTGCTCTGTGGTCCGCTCCTGCCCTCACCCCTGCGGAAGGACTTGCGGAGCTGGCGGTCCCTGGGGCCCCCAGCAGGCGGCTGCTGCCCCAACTCCTCCACACCGAGCGGCAGCGACTTCCCGGGCTTCAGCTTCGGCTTCTGCAGGTACAGGGGAGGCGCTGGCACCGGGCCGGACCCCAGCCCGCGCACAAGCCGCGCGCAAGCCCTGAAGACGTGCTCTGGGCCCGCTGCCCCCCACAGCGCCCGCTCCGCACCTGCCTGGCGGCGTCGGGGCTGCCGCGGCGCGAGCAGCCGGGCTCCGGCAGGGGGCGCCCCTCGGCCTCCGCCAGAAGGCACTCGCGGTACAGCCGGGACTTCACAAAGCGCGCGTAGCTGTCGAACTTCATCAAGTTGAAGATCTGCGGGGCGGGCGCCGGGGCGGTGAGCCGGCGTCAAAGGCCGGGACCGAGGGGGCTCGCCCGCGCCCCTCCGAGGCCCAGGCCCCTCCCCCGCACTTGTTCGGCTGGGTGCTCACGTCCCAGTTTGCCCCCTTTCCCATCCCACCCCACCCTTCAGCCCCCACCCCATTTAGCTCAGGCTCCGCCCCTGTGTTGGGCCCCGCCTCTGCCCCTTCCTAGGCCACGCCCTCTCACCTGAAGCTGCGGTGCCCGGAACATGTCCGGTCGGGGCTGGGCCAGCACCTCCTCACCGAGCCAGGCCTGCCGGTCGATGTTCACGGGGCTCAGTGCCTGGCTGGACAGGAACTCCTGGTAGATGTTGCGCGCCTCCTGAGCTAGCTGGGGCAGGACGGACAGGAGAAGGTCAGGGGCACGGCCCGGGCCCTGCTCCCACCTCTCAGCCTCCGCTCCCCCGTCCCTCCCACCTGCTGGGTGTCGCTGGCAGGGATCTGCTGGAAGCGCTCACAGGCCTTCCAGAAAGTCACGTTCTCGGCACTGAACTCCTTCTTCAGGAACGCCTGGGGAAGGGGGCGAGAAGGAGGAGGCAGTCAGAGTAACAGAGACCCAGTCCGTGGATGTGGTCAGAGATTGGCATAATAACACAAGGCCAAGAGTCCAAGCCAGACAGATGGGGCCAGATCCAGAGGCACAGAGAGAAAATGAGATGCAGAGACAAGGACACACAGAAGCAAAGTTCCCAGTTGGGAGTAGAGGAAGAGAGTGCCGAAGAACGGCTGGAAGAGGCAGCTGGCAAAGGCTCCCATTGGGCAGCCTGAAGCTCCCTCCATGCCCTCTCCCATGTCCCCAACCCCATGGCCACTGCCATCCATCCTCCCTATCCCACCCAGGGCTTACCGTGAAGTAGGTCAGGCCCAGCGGGTCCTGCAGTAGCCGCTCAAAGGACAGGCCCCAGCTGGCCACAGGCTGCTCCTCGGTGGGGAAGGGGCTGCTGGGGCCACTGGGGAGGCTGTGGATGCTGAGGGAGCTGCCCCGGCCCTCGCCCTGGCCCCGGGGTCCTGCCGCACTGCTCAGCTCTGCAGGGGAATGGGCAAGTGGTGGTGAGCTTTTTGGTCTTCCCCAGCCCTTGGCCCAACCCCTGCAAGTAACTGGGGTATCCCCACCCTATTTCCACATACATCACCCCCAACCCCAGCCAGGTTTCCTCCATCTACCCTGTCACTTACCTCCATCTGAGACAGCCATAACCTACAAGAGATCCAAGGTAGAAAATCAGAGTAGAGCTCAGGGTAGATTCTCAAAGATAGATCCAGGCCCAGCTCTCAGCACTAGTCACCGCTCCCCTTCCATCATGTGCCAACCCCTTATGAGGGCTGTCCAGAAGGTATCCAGCTATGTAATATGAAAAATAGGTACTTATGGCTCGACTGTTTCTGGACAGCCCTCGTATGCCTGGTATCCTCCAGCGCTTGCTGGGTGAGCCCAGGTGTGCATATAGCATGGTAGCTTGGAGCACAGACTGAATCCTGTCTCTGCCATGTACTAACTGTAACTTCGGGCAAATTACTTGTCTCCATCTGGAAACAGAATGATGATAATCATAGTAACTTACTTCCTGGGGCTGTTGTGAGGACCAAATCAGTTTAACGTATTTGCAGCATCTGGAACAGTGGCCAGCATGTGGGAAGCACTATATATCAATGTTTGCTGTTGTCTTTGTGTAAGGAGAGATGACTCTGTAGCTAATGATCTCCTTATTACAACTGTTTCCTCTTGGAGCCCAGGGCCTCCCTTGAGTCCCACCCCACCTTGGGTGCAGAACAGGATGCTGTTTTATAGTACAAAGCAGCGGTTCTCAAACTTCAGTGCATTAGAATGACTGGGAGGGACCCACCTCCAGTGATTCAGATTCAGTAGGTCCAGGGTGGGGCCTGAGACTGCATTGCTAACAAGCTTCTGGGTGATGCTGACACTGCTGTTTCATGGACCACACTTTGAGTAGCATTGTTGTTGAGGCCAACTCCATCCACCCCTTCACGGCCCCCACCCCCAACACACAACAACTTCAAGTACTCTGGGAATCACAACTCTTAGTGAAACAGAAACACCCTCTTTTCTAAATGACTCTTACTTGGTCTTCCCACCTTCCTAGCAGCTCCTCCAGCTTCCTTGTCATCTCCTACCCGCGCAAGGTGGCCTCTACCCCTCCCTGACTCTGTCCTGGGCCCTTTCTCCCAGCCACATCTCCCCATCTCCAAACACACACAGCCAACTTCCTAAGATCTCGGCCTAAATGCCCCACCAGACCTTCAAACCCAGCCAATCCCAAATGGAAGCTACCTCTCCCACCATGACAGTAGGTGCTCATCCATCTTCCCTGCACCCCATCTTTCTTCCTATCACCTGAGCTCCCCACACCAGGGCTTGAGTCATCCCCAGTCCTCCCTCTCTCTCACCTCCTACATTTTCACGAAGCCCTGTTGCGGGAGCTTCCACCGCCCTCCCTTTTTTCCATCCCCACTGGGAACAGGTCTGCAGACTCCCCACCCCCCAGAAGCCTCTCCCTGACCTCCTGGCTGCAATCTCCCTCCCTGCTCCCCACTGTCACCTGGGACACTCAGGTCACACACAGGAACTGGCCTGCACATATGTAGGACATTACTAACATCTTGGCCCTCAGAATGGTTTTGTTTTCTTTTTGAGTTTAAAGAGGTTTCCCACATTTAAACATCAGGAGTTTTACAGAGAACCCCAGCTTTCTGTCTCCTGCATTTGACTATCATGCCCCAGCTACCCTGAGCTTCTTTCAGCATGACAACCTTGGCTGACACTGAGCAGCAAACAGTGCCTGGAAGGGACTCAGGCTCCCCTCAGAGATCCCTGGGGCCAGTTTGATGCATTTGTGTTACTTATGGAGGCAGGCGCTGTCCTGGACTCCATGAGTTCAAATCTGTGCTGTGTGATCTTGGACAGGGTACTTCACCCCTCTGGGTCTCAGTTCTTTCTCAGCAGTCTACACAAATGGGGCAAATGGAGGTCCTGACTTCAAAGGGTTGCTGTGATTAACTTAAACAGACATGAAGAACTTAGAACACTATCTGGCATGTGTAAAAATATTCAAGGAACATTATTCTTTGTTGTTGTATTAGTAGTGGTGTTTGACCCTACTCCCACCTTTGAGTTTGTGAGCCCTGCTATAGAGGAAAGAGTACAGGTGTCAGGGTCTATCAGGCCTGGATTCAAATCCCAGCCCTGCCCTTTTCTAGTCTCATAACCATAGCTCCTCCCTGACCCTCATCTCCCACCTGGAGCATTGGGATAAGACATTGTGAGGAGGAGGGAAAGCTTGCACAGGGCATGGGTGGGCCTGGAACTGGTTCCAAGAACATTCCCACCCCCCACCACCAGCCTGCCCAGCTCCTGCCCTCCTGCCTCTGCTCTCTCCCATCTATCTGATGGCTTCAACAAGTCATCTCTCAAGGCTGCAGGAGAAAGTCCCAACTCTTGGGGTGTGTGAGGACAACGAAGTCCCCTCCAGTCTGCTCTTTCCTTTCCTGGCAGCTGCCCTCATTCCGCACCTGCCTGTCCAGGCTGTTCTGGAGCAGTTCACAGCCAAAGGGCCGCGGTGGGGGAACCGTCCTGACTCCCCTCCTCCAGGTTGCCACCTGGTCCTGCCTCCACCTTCGTGAAGGGCCTCTCTCTGGCCTGCCCTCCAACCTGAGACTCAGTCTCTCGCTTGCTCAGAGCTCCCATGGCGCCTGGGGCAGGCAAGGACCCCAGAGAGAGGAAAGGCCCCCTACCTCCCCCAGCAGAAGCCTGCCCTCACCCCTACCTTGTTGTATTCTTTGCAGTAGGTGGAATTGACTTTCTGGCTGCCAGGTCCTCCCCAGGCCCCTCCCTGCCCTGGGAGGTGGAGCAGCTGTGGGGTTATAGCTGAAGCTCTACCTGGGCCTGACTAATGAACCCCTTCAGCCCCGCTCATTCCCTCCCCCTCACCTCCACCCTACACTTTATCAAACTTTTCTGCCTTCCCCACACCCAACACACTCCTGTTTCCTGCTTTGCTGTTTCCTCTGCCAGGGTGTCTGTTCCTGCTCCCCAACCCAACAGCTCCCCAATCTCTCCCAGCTGACATCAGTCATCCCCAAACACCAGCCACCCCATGTCCCCCTGCTCACCATGTCTTGGCCTCTCTCTCCTGCCAGGCTGGTGGCTGCCAGAGGGCAGGCCTGGCTTGTAGGAGAGAACAACCTGAGCTCCCTCCCTAAAAGCACCTTCCTTGCCCCGGGTGCTCCTGAGCAGCCACCAGGGCCCTGAGCAGCCCTCCTCTGCCATCCCAGGTGTCATAGGCACCCCCAGCCAGGGATGCTCCATCACTGAACACCCCATCTCTGTAGCCTGCATTCCCCTTCCTGAGTCCCTTTCCCCACTGGTTGTTGATCTGTGTGACTGAGGCTGAGACGGGGTATGGACTAAGATCCAGGCATGGGAGGGCTTCCAGTTCCTGTTCCACTTTTCCAGGGCAAGTGACTTCCCTTCTCTGGACCTCAGTTCCCCCCTGGGTAGCATGGGGCTCAGCATTCCCAACCTGCAAGGGCTGCCGGGAAGGGCAAACAAGGCTCATAGGTGAATGAAGCAGGCACGCAGTGGGCAGGGCTCTGCTGACCTCATGCTGAAGCTGCTGGCCAGGCTCCCAGGCCTAGGGAAGTTGTGCCCAGCAGGGTTGGCCTTGCCCCACCCTGGCCTACCTCAGGAGCAGTGATGAGTGAATGGGAGAAAAGGGGAAGTGAGGGTGAGGAAGGGTGTGGTGGCCAGTGGCATCCCTGACCCATTGTCTGGCCTCAGTTTGCCATACTTTTTTTTTTAGGAGACGAGCCCTGGGGGAGCTGCTGGTATCTGAGAATACTAAGGTGAGGTGGCCCAGCATTTCCTGAGCTGCAATTGTATGACAGGCACACTCTGACAGCACATGTCCTTGTTCTCACTCCATCCTCACATCCTGATCCCGTTGGCAGCTATTATTACCCCCAGCCCACAGATGAGAACACCTAGGCCCAAAGAGTCACGCAACTGGGAAGTGGCCAAGCTGAAATAGGAACCCAGGTGTGCCTGATTCTGGAACCCAAGGTTTTCCTTTCACTAAGCTGCCTCCCTGGGTGGACAGGAGAGCTGGGAGGCCCAGAGCCTCAGATCTTGTGCCTTAAGTGGGCAAGATCAATTGGCGTTTAAGGGCCCAGGGGCTCTTCTTGAACTCTGACCCCTGTGGTCAGACCTCAAAGGGAGGGCCGATTTACTGAGCATCTTCTGTGCTGCACAATCTCACTGCATCCTAGCCCGGGGAACTGAGGCCTGAGATCTGCTCTGGGTCTACTGAGAGGGTCCTAGCAGCCTGGCCCCCCTGTAAAGCCAACCGGCCCCCAGGGCCTGGCCCTGGACTGGACCATCCAGAGGTACAGTGGGCTCTGCCTTGCAAGTCTCCTTGTCAGTTGGAGAAGATGAACCGGGCTTCCTGAGAATGATGGGTCACAGTAAACGCCCATCCCCAGTGTTTTCCCACATGGAGGCCCTTCTCTGGGCCCTGCCCTCCTCCAGCTGGCACATCCTTTTAGGATATCTTACTTGCCACGGGGCACCAAATGAGTGGGAGGTTAGTTCTCCTTCCCCAGGTCCCGCAAGCATTCTCTATCCCTGACCAGTGGCTATGCCCCAAACCGGAATTATATTCTGGTACTTGTGCCCATGTCTTTCATGTCTTGCCAGTCTGGGAGCTGCTTGAGGGCAGGAGACAGGGTAACAGGCCTGGGTCTTGAGTGCCTGTGACAAGGATGACATAGAACAGGCCCTAAAGAGGGGCTGGGTTGTTGAGTGAATGAGTGAGTGAACAAACGGAGTGGCAGTTGGGTGTGATGACATTTCTGGGAGGGGGGCTGGGAGCTATCTCTAAGTGACAGGTTCATTGCAATTACCTGGCAAGTTGAGTGGCTGAAGACAAGGCTGACAAATGCAGCTGCCTCTGGAGAGAATGACAGGGCGGGGGGTGGGGGTGCAGCTGGGGGAGGTGGGGGAGGACAGAGCCAGGCAATTCAGGGATGCAGGGGAGCCCTGGCATGGAGTCAGAGCAGCCAGGTTCAAATGCAGGCCCCTCTACTCTCCAGCTGCCCCCAGGAAATTGTTCACTCTTCTGAACCTCCGACCAGAGGTAATTCATGGAAGGAGCCAGATGGCCTGACTCACAGGTGCGTCTCTATGCACATCCCTGCTGTACTCGCTGATGCCTGTCCATCCCTCCCCATCTCAGTGGCACATGGCCTCAGAAAGCTCTTGATGACCAGCAGCGGCAGAGAGCATTTGGAACAGGCCCAGGAAGGGCAAAGATAAACCAGTGTGTGCAGGCTGCTGAGAGGAGCCAGGGCACCTGTGGGTTTGCTGGTACCAGGGGCAGAGTTAGGGTGCCCTCTCTGCTCTGAACAACTCTAGGTAGAGCAACCATGGTTGATGAGGGAGGGGCAGAGGCTGGATCTGTCTCTGGGTCCCTCATCTGCCCTCGGGAATGGGCGTGGGAGTGGGCATGGTCCCCCTTGGCCTGGACACCCAAATGTCATGTCTCCAGCGTGGGTGTGCGAGGCCCACGGGTTCTTGAACTTTCAGTTAGGTTGACAGTAGAGACAGTGAGGTGGGGACTGGACCAGTGAGGAGGGGTCTGCTTCTCTACCACCCAGCTAGCCTGGGGCTGGGCCATAAAGAGATGCTAGAAGAAAGAGAGATGCAGACAGATCTTGAGAATTAGGAGGCAGGCGTGGAATTGGGGGTGGCTCTACTTCTTGGTGAGGCAGGAGATTCTTGAAGAGGGGCTGAGAATAAAGGGCTGACATTTACACACACACACACACACACCCAATGGGTCAGTGGCCTCATAGTCAGCATTCCACTTAATCATCTCAACATGGCTTTGAGATCTGTTCTAAAAATCTCATTTTACAGATGAAGAAACTGAAGGTCATAGAGGCCCCCTTTGTGAGGAGCAACAGAGCAGACACTGGAAGCCAGGTCTCCCTAGATCCGTTGGCTTTGTTCCCCAGTAGTAGGCTGGGGCCAGGTAGGCGGGGACACAGTCTGGCTTTCCTGAGGTTGTTGGAATGGGCTGGGGACCTGCCAAGTGGGCTGGTATCCGAGGGGAAGAAGGGAGGCCCAGCACAACCTGCCCCATCTGCTAAATTAATAAAGAATCTGCACCATCCAAAGGCAGCACGGACCCGGGGCCAAGCTGCTAGGGAGAGGGTTTAGGGGGTGGAGCGCCAGCAGTAGCCAGGGGCATCCTAGTGCCCAGCTAACCCTATCCTTCCTGGAAGCCCAGGAATAGAACCGACGAAAGCTGCACTAACCTGGCCTGACCCTGCTGACCCATCCCAGGCTGCCCAAGGACTGCTAGTTCTGGCAGGAAGCCTCTGGAGCAGGTTCAGATGCAGGGCAGTGACCTAGTGAGGGCTGCCCCTTCTCTGACCTTGGGCATCAACACAGGGTGAGGAGGGGAGGGCTTGGGCCACCGTGGGGGTATGCAAGGGGCAAAGGGCATGCCAGGTATTTCTGCTATGGTAGGGTACAGTCAGCTCCAAAGCAGCAGGAGAGGGAGCCATGGGAATGGCTCCAGAAGCCTATGCCCACTGTGCTCTGGTTTCATCCCCAGTGTTGCCCCCAGGTCCCCAGCAGGCCAATTTAGAATGCCCTGGGTTAAGGCACTGGGTCCTACAGCTGCTGTCTGTGCCCAACTTCTACCGGCTAGCAGCATGCAGGCTCTGGCCCAGCCCTGCTGGGTGTGTTCCTGGGCTCCACCCTGGGTGTGCCCACCCCTCCCCATGGGCCTGGCCTGGAGCCCTCACTCACCATGCGCCCGTTGGGGACTCCCAGGTGCTTGGGCTTCCCTGGCATGCCGCCGTTGTTTACCGGCGCCCCCTGTGGGGGGCACCCACCATGGAGACTGTGGGCAGCACCGGCCAGAGCTTGCAGAGTGGTGGGCAGATAGCAGAGAGAGCCCGGCTCCACTCCTGCGGGCCCTCACATCCTGAAACCCCAGCTCACTACCTCTTTTCTTTGCCACAGGAAGTGTCTCTATAGAAACCGAACCACAGAAAGAAGCAAGGTCTAAGAGAGAGAACGCCTCTTCCTACACACACACACACACACACACACACACACACAGAGGTTCACAAGTACACACACACACACACCGCCAACGCAACTTTGGCAGCACCCTACATAGGCAGCAACACATAGCAGAGGTCTCAGTACCCAGCGAGGAGCCCAGCCTAGTCTAGCCCAGCCCAGGGAGCTCCAAGTTCATGTCTGGGCACACAGAAATACATGCTCACACACCTAGGCATCTTTGGGACACCCTGGCAGGGGTTCCCATGGATGTGTACATGTGCACCCAGTATCCACGTGAACCTTCTTCAGCACACACTTATCTCACACCTGCTGTGTGAGGAGCATGTGCACACTCAGGACCCCTCCCCCTGGCAGTTGTGCCTGTGCAGTTACCGGTACTACCTCTATCCCCAGACTATTCCCAGGCATCATGTGCCCAGGTTTGCAGAGAGATAGACACTTTGCACACACGGTCAGGCACACATAGACTAATCAAGTGTACATGTCGTAAACATACAAGTTCTCCCTCATAAGGACCACCTGGTATTCAGTCATATGTATGCATAGTCCTATGGTCCATAGGACAAGCACATGTGTGTGTCCATGATTGCCCACCCAGGCAGGGACATAGATCAGGTTTATCTGTGCCCAAAGACACATTCACACTCCACTCGCTCACATACAAATCCCACCGTGGTATAGCCCTGTTGACTGTAGAGCGCTACCTTGACCTCTCAGGCTGGCCCAGTCCCAGATGAACTTGGGCCTTTTAGCCAGTCCTCAGTTTGCCTCTTTCTTACACATACATGTACTCCCTATGGGACTTGTTTTTACTTTAAGTATGGGCTTATAGCTAGGCTGACCAGATGTACCATTTTATGAGACTGACGTGCTACCTACGGCACTAACAAGGCACCTCAGATGTACCATTTGAAACGGGACAGAAAACAACAGCACTGTCCCATTTCAAATGGTACGTATGGTCAGCTGACTGACACCTTAAATTTAGCCCAGTAAGACTAGGCTGACCATACGTATGGTTTGAAACGGAACAGTGCTGTTGTCTTCTTTCCCGTTTAAAATGGTACATCTGGTCAGCCTACTTAAGAGTTCTCAAGTCACCCACCACTGCTGTTTGGGCCCCTCTGTACAGGGACAAACTGACACCCCTTTAGCCAGTGGAAACCCACACTGGCTACTCTCATGCTTAAAACCATCCCATTGCCTTCTGGAAAAAGGTTATGTTCCTTAACTGGGAGTTGAAAGGCCCTTTGCGTTCTGGCCTCAGACAAACTCTTGCCCACCCTCTTTAGCCATTCCAAACTGCTTGCCGTCCTATGCTTTCAAGCGTCCCTCCTTGCCTTTGCATTTCCTGTCCCCTCTGCTAAGGAAGCCCTTCCACTTTCTGGTAAAATACTCATTCTTCATGACCCATTTCCAGGTCATTAATTACCTCCTATGTGCCAAGCACTGTTCTAGATGCTGAGGATTCAGTAGGGACCATGGCTAACGAGAAGTCCAGCCCTCATGAAGGTCTAGTGGAATCTGCATGTCCTTGTTTGTATGGATATAGATCCAAGAAGGGTAGATCCCTTGGGAGAAGAGTGGCAGGGGACTCTTGTACGTATGTCTGTACTATATATACCGGTGTGTGTGTGTGTGTATATATATATATATATATTCATATATATGTGTGTGTGTGTATATATATAAATATATATATATATACACACACATATATATAACTTTAATAATAAAGCTCATTAAAGATATTTGACCCACAAAAGATGTCTCAGTACCTACCTTTGAATAAGTTCAGATTTTATTTTTATTGTATTGTTTGAGAGAAGATAAGAGAGAGGGGTGGGGGAGGCAGAGAGAAGGGGGAGGGCCCAGAGCAGTCTCCATAGTTGTACATAATTAGTTGTGACATGGTTTCATTCCACACAGGTGGATGTGGGGCCATGAAGGGTAGCTGGGGCCTCCCTCATAGGAGGTGAGAACCTTTGCCACCAAGCCATCCTGGCGGTTACCAGTTGCGCCACAATTCAGCATATGGGTTTGCACCGGCTGGGGCTGGGGCTGGAATCCAACCCTAGACCTCCCCACTGCAAGGCAAGCACTCAATCACTGAGCTATCCCAGAATCCCACAAAAGGGAAGAGTCTTAAAATAAAGGAGCAAACAATTAATGATCCCACCTTGTGGTCTATAACAGGGGTCAATAATTCAAGTGTCTAGACGGGCCAGACAAGTGCTATAAACTACTGGCCAGTGCGTAGACTTAGATTAGAAGGGGAAGGCATTTGTAGGGGGGCAGCCCATTGGTTTATTGGGTTGGATCTCTCTTTTTTTTTCTGAGAAACCAGAACTTCGAATTTGTAATGTAAATTGAAGTCTCCCAATTTAAATATATCGGTAGTTAAATCGTTTATTGAAATAGCATTAGCAGGTAAAACAGAGCTCTATTTGGCCGCGGGCCACCAGTTTCCAACCTTTGGTCGACAGCCAGCTTTCCGCAGCTCTCGTGGGCACTTCTTTCTGTACCAGGCAGGCACTCGATTGTTTGGATCCGGATGCGTCCGAACCATTACTAGAGTCCCGGGAGAGGGTCCGAATCCGCTCTTCTGTGTAAATCCGATTGAGGCTGACGAGCTGAGAGTAATGGACACCCTCAAATCAGTGGGAATTCTGACTTCAAAGGCGTGAAGCCAAAGCCAGCTAACGGCTCTCCTGGGGTCACCCAGTGGGTCCGAGGTGACGCGGGAGTTGGAATTCAGGCCTTCAATTTAGAGCTTCTTTTCCCCTTGAATGGAAAAGGTTACTCCAGGGACGCGATCAGTGGTCAGAACCTGAGAGCGTTGTAATCTTCATTTGTCCAGCCCGCAGGAGCGGTCTATCAAAACTACAAGTTCCAGCGTGCCCCGCTTCCAGGACGACCCTCGTAGTGCACAGGACGCGAACCATCCCTGTACTTCCCATTGGCTAACGTGCTGTTCCATGATTGGCTGTGGTTCGTAAGAACCCCTGGCTGAGGCTGGCTGACAGGTGCGTCGGAGCCGCCCAGCAGGTGGAACTGCACTCAACCAGGATGGGGGATGCCCAGCAAACAAAGCCGCCGTCCCCTCGGCTGCGAGGCTTTGCTTTTAACTTCCCGGTAACTCTAGGGTTGGAGGGTTCCCGGCCGGTGGCCATTAGATGGGACACCGGAAAACGGAAGTCCTAGAACGGAAGTGGCGGAGTGAAACGGAGAATGGCGTCGGAAGGCTGGATTTGGCGCTGGGGCTGGGGCTGGCGTTGCCCGGGGAGGCCTGGGCTTCCCGGCCCCGGCCCTGGCCCCACGACTCCTCTGCTTCTTCTGCTGTTGCTGGGGCCGGTGGCTGCGGATATAACTGATGGCAACAGTGAACACCTCAAGAGGGAACATTCGCTTATTAAGCCCTACCAAGGTGAGAGGCCTGGGGCGGAAATGAGTGTAGGGTGAGGGCGACGCTGCACTTGGTTGGGACATGGGGGCTTTTTATCCCGAACAGGGCAGCTTTATGGGTTTACTGCCTCTGTTAAGGCCATTCCTGGCCTGATCTTTTTTTTTTTTTTTAAAGATTTATTTTATTGATTTTTGACACAGAGACAGACACAGAGAGAAGGGGGAGGGCCCAGAACAGTCTTCATAGTTGACATTAGTTTTCCGTATAGTTTCATTCCACAGGTGGGCACAGGGCTGCGCAGGGCAGGAACTGGGCCGGGAGCCTCCCACATAGGCCCCGGCAAGAACTGAACTGGGGGCACACCCCAGTTCAGCATGTGGGTCCGCATGGGCTGGGGCCGGGATTTGATCCTCGGTACCCGGGGCTTCAAAGCAAGCGCTTAACCCGCTGAGCCATTCCAGCTTTCCCTGGCCTGATCTTTTAAGCACCTGTCTGTGCCCGTCTCTACCCACAGGAGTGGGTTCCAGCTCTATGCCCCTCTGGGATTTCCAGGGCAGCACTATACTCACGAGCCAGTACGTGCGTCTGACCCCTGATGAGCGCAGCAAGGAAGGCTCCATCTGGAACCATCAGGTGAGTGGTTCCCCGGAGGCCAGGCATACCCTTAAGGCTTGTCCCTCCCTCCTCCGCCCCTTCCTCCTCCGCCCCTTCCCCATCTTGGTCACACTCACCAGTAATAACAGGTAATAGCTATTGAAATTATTGGGTGTCAGGAGCTGTGTTTGACACTCTACAGCCTTCTCACTTAATTTCTTCAAAACCCCTGTGAAATAAGCGATGTTATTTCCATTTTACTAAGAAGCTAAGGCTCAGAGTTGAAAGTGCCTTACCCAAATCATATAGTAAGTCGTAGAGCCGTCAGGTTGTCTGAATTGAACCTTCTCAACTAGTGGAATAAATGGAAGGAACAGGATCTTTATTGGGTAGTTTGCTGTGTGTTAGGCACTGACTTTAACATGCCTTATTGCATTTAATTCTATAACTGGCTGTTTGAAATAGGTGACTATTGTGACTTTATGCAGAGCTAACAGACAGTGAATAATTCAGCATAAACAGAACTTAAACTCTGATCTATTGATCTCTAAGCCCAGCAGTTCACTCGCTACACTTGACTGCATGACCCTGGATGATGAAGGAATCCCTTAGAAATACTTGCAGACTCAGTTCTCTTGCCCAGTGTTTGATTGAGGGTCTTGTCATCAGCGGTATGGAGTAGCTGGACTTGTGGGCAGTTTTAGTGTCTGTGACTTTTTCTCCAGAGGTCAGGAAGCTTTAGGTGTCACTAGTATGTTACACTTAAGCAATGGCCAAGATCAGTTGCAATACCTACTCCACACTGAGGAAATCTAGGTAAGGAGAGGAATACTTTGGGGCTGGGTCACAGAACCTGCTCCTGACTTCAACCCATCTTATACCTAAGTTATTGACCAGTTTTCTCCATCACCTTGTTCTTTGGTCCTTCTGGTTGATGTCCCCATTTAGTTGTGGGAGCCTACACTATCCTTGTGTTGCCTCATCTGCTTTGTCCCCTCAGCTTCTCCTCTCCTTACTGATAGGGGCATTTGGGGTTACTTTTCTCAGCTATCCCTCTGATCCTCAGAGCCTGGGGTCTCCTGAGAAGGGATAAACATGCATTGTGTCTATACATTGTGGCCCTTGAGGCCTGGAATGTTCAGTCAGTCACTTTGTTGATTTTGTGCCTGCCTTTCCGGCTGCCTTCTTGCCTCAGGACCTTTGCACTTGTTAGCTGTATCAGAGACACTGCCTCCTGGCTCTTCATGCCTACTTGGTTCCTTCTCATCTATTAAGTCTCTGCTCAAGTACCCTCTACTCTGAGAGTACTTCAGTAACCACCCCATCTTCCCTGAGTCATGTTCTGTCACATTGTTCTGTCGTAAGATTTTCAGATAATTTTTTTTACATGAGAATGTAGCTTTATATTTTTTATGGAAATGAATTCAGTATAGCATTAAGTTTGTTTTTTTTTTTCTCTAAGTAAGGTACAAATAATGCTGGAAATTAGGTTCAGCCACAAGTAATTTAATTATGGTTGTAGGTAGCTGGTGATTGGCATTATCAGTGGTGTATTAATGTCACAGAGCTGGCAGGATTCTGCATTTACATTGAATTTTCACAGGCTGGAGTATAATTGCCTTGTCTTCCTCCCCCTACCTCCCTATTCAGCTCTGGGGACCTTTCCTATTTGGCCCTGTAGATACTCCCTAAAGGGTTGGAGTGTTTGCTATAGTTCCTGAAATAAATTGCTTGAGACTTGTAGAATTTCTTGCCCAGTATTTCCCAAGAGCCACCTCTACTGAATGGGAGAGATTCTTTCTGGATTTCTTCTTTTTTCATCTCCTTTCCTCCTCACTCTGTCTGGGAGAGGCAGCAAACTAGCAAACACTGCTGGAGTACCTGACGTCTCCCAAGCACAGATAAGACACCGTGTGTGCTGTCGTGGGGGCAGAGTGGCCTGGATAAAGGAATGGCTTAATAGCAGACCAAGACTCTTTTAAGTGCTTGTTGGCTGGAGTGCAGGACATGGGAAGCTCGAGGGACTGGTCAGGCCCATCCTGAGGGGGTCTTATGTGTAGGCTGCAGCATGGCCTTTAATTTTTTTATTTTTTGCTGATGTACTGTCTGAAGATACATACCCCCTTCATTTTTGAAAAAAGATTTATTTTATTGTTTTTGACAGAGACAGAGAAGGGGGAGGGCCCAGAGCAGTCTCTATATTTGCACATCATTAGTTTTCTACATAGTTTCATTCCACAGATGGGTGCAAAGCCATGCAGGGCAGGGACCTGCCGGCGGGGACCTCCCACATGGGAAGCATGCTCGCGATGGGAGCCGAACCAGGGTTCTCCCACATAGAGGCTCGTCCTGGTAAGAACTGAATTGGGGGCACACCCCAGTTCAGCTATGGGTTCACACGGGCCAGGATTCGATCCTTGGTCCCCAGGGCTATAGAATGAGTGCTCAGCTCACTGAGCTATCCCGGCATACCCAGAGGATTATCATGAGTACTCAGTTGATCAGAATAAATGCATCACATGGTTTTTAAATAATTATTATAGAAAAGAGAAATTTTACTGAAATGCATCTCAGTGAGCTGTTGTCCCCCCGCTGCATCTGGATGGATATTGTCAGAATGAAACAGCCCTCAGCCCCATTTCTGCTTTTTGTTTATAAATGTGAATACTGAGAGTCTGTGGTCACTTAAATAGTAGGTGAAGATGCAAGGAGTTTTATTATAGTAGGGTCACTTAGTACGTATTTTGAATTTCTTTTCATGTATAAACTCCAAATGGTGTAGTGTTCTTTCATCAAAAGTTTTAATGATACCAGCTGACAGTTGGATTAGCTCTTTTTTCCACTCTTTTGCAAGCAAAGACATGGAAACCACCTAACTGTAAATACTCTGTGACTCCCAGGTGACTATGATTTAGTTGGCTTCGGGGAGGACCCAGGCATTAAGATTTCTGAGCTCCTCCCCATGTGGCTTGGCTTTGCAGACAGGGTGGGGAGCCATGACTACTCTTGCTCTGCACTCAAGAGCAGCATCCATCAGTTCCATCTCATACTCTACCTGCGTAAAATACCTCAGAGGCTTTAGTATTTCTATCCACTGATCTGTGGTCTTCAATCTGCGGTATATGGACACTTTCTAAGGCCTGCTTAGTCTTAAAGGAGTCAATTTCCAGGTCCACAACTTCCATGTGTACTCTTTTCTGAAACTGACCTCCCTGTGAACATGCCAGGGACTGAGGGTAGGGTTTCCGTTCCCACATTCCCGTTCACAGTTGCCCTTCTCAGAGGCACACCTTGCATCACCTGGGGGTCTTACCTCAATGTGCTGTCTCATGTGCAGTGAATACCTAAGCACTAAAGTAAGGTGACCAGACGTCCCGCTTTTTAACAATATGTCCCATGTCATTTTT
>PVKE010004351.1:40999-65441 GCA_004027555.1 Craseonycteris thonglongyai
CCCCCCCCCCCCCCCCCCCGGGTCAATGGTCTCCCGCTTTACCAATGTTAAAATCTGGTCACTTTACACTAAAGAGAACATTTGTGATCTGGTTTCTGGGCTGACTGCTGTCTATGTGAGATACATTTTTAAATGTTTTCAAATATATGAGGGCTTTTCTAAATTATTGTTGATCTCCAGTTTAATTTCATCCTGGTCAAGGAACATAACCTTTGGAGGCCTGTTGAGACTTGCGAATGGTACTTCAAGTGGTCATGTTTGGGGGAAATGTTCTGAGTGTGCCTGCAAAGCATGTGTACTCTGCTGGTTGAGTCTGTGCTGTTCAGGTTCTTTTTTTTTATTTTAATATTTTTATTTATTTATTTATTTTGACAGAGGAGAGAGAGAGAGAGAGAGAGATACAGAGACAGAGAGAGAACTGAACTAGGGGAGCTCCCAGTTCAGCATATGGTTCCGCACGGGCCGGGGCCAGGATTCGATCCTCGGTCCCTGGCGCTGCAAAGTGAGCGCCTAACCCACTGAGCCATCCCGGCTTCCCCTATTCAGGTTCTTGGATTAAGTTTGCTGATTGTGTTCAGATCTCTGTATCCTTTTTGACAGTTTTGATTATTATTATTATTTTTTTTAAGATTTATTTTTATTGTTTTTGATAGAGAGATACAGAGACAGAGAGAGTTGCACATCATTGGTTTTTCCACATAGTTTCATTCCACAGGTGGGTGGGGCTGCACAGGGCAGAAACTGGGCTGGGGTCTCACCCCGGTGAGAACTGAACTGGGGGCACTCCCCAGTTCAGCATATGGGTTCTCACAGGCCAGGGCCAGGATTCAATACTCGGTCCCCAGGGCTGCAAAGAGTGCTTAACCCACTGAGCCATCCCGGCTTCCCCTGTTCATTTTTATTGGTTACTAAGATGTGTTAACAATTCTGTGTGTGGATTTATTTTTATCTTTTGTAATTCTGGCAGTTTCTGCTTTATATATTTTTGAGTCCAAATTTTTGTTGGTAAATGGAATCTTTTGTCATTAAGAAGAATCTTCTTTTAATATATTTTTATTTATTTATTTTTATTTTTGACAGAGACAGAGACAGAGAGAGAACTGAACTGGGGGAGCTCCCAGTTCAGCATATGGTTCCGCACGGGCCGGGGCCGGGACCCGATCCCTGGTCCCTGGCGCTGCAAAGTGAGCGCTTAACCCACTGAGCCATCCCGGCTTCCCCGAAGAATCTTCTTTTAAACTTAGTTACTGATATTATTTGCATGAGCTTGCTTTTGGTTAGTGTTTGCTTGCTTTATCTTTTTCTGTCCCTTTTTGCTTTTTTTCCCTCCATTTCTTTATGTTTTAGAGTTGTGTCTTATAAATAGCACATGATTAGGCTTATTGGGGATTTTTTTTTTTTTTTTAAAGATTTATTTTTGTTTTTTGACAGAAGGGGGAGGGCCCAGAGCAGTCTCCATAGTTGACAGCATTAGTTTTTCATATAGTTTCACTCCACAGGTAGGTGCAGGGCTGTGCCAGGCAGGAACTGGTCCAGGAGCCTCCTGCGTAGGCCCTGGCAAGAACTGAGCTGGGGGCACATTCCAGTTCAGCATATGGGTCCTCCTGGGTTGGGGCCAGGATTCAGTCCTTGGTCTCTAGGGCTGCAAAGCAAGCGCTTAACCCACTGAGCCATCCCAGCTTCCCCTGGATTGTTTATTTTTATTGTGGTAAAATACATATAACATAAAATTTACCATTTTACCTTTTCATTTTTTTTAAGTTCTTTTTATTGTTTGAGAGAAGGTGAGAGAGAGAGAGAAGGGCCCAGAGCAGTCTCCATAGCTGCACACCATCAGCTGTGACATGGTTTCATTTCACAAAGGTGGGTGTGGGGCCACTTGGGGTAGAAACTGAACTGGGGGCCTTCTGAATGGGAGGCGGGAACCCTCACCACCATCCCTATGATCACTAGCCTAGCACTTGGGCCGGGCCCAGGACTTGACCCCTGGACCTCAAGCTTATAAGGCAAGCATCCAAACTGTTGAGCTATCCCAGCACACACACACCCCCCCCCCCCCCCATCTCCTGTTGTGAATCCGGAGACGCAGAGATGATCCTGGCACCAAGAATGTCTTGAAAGATCAAGCTGAGCAGAGGGCTAGTGCTTTTTGCTGCATCTAGCAAAGAACTCTTCTCCCTGCTGGTTTTTATTGATTTACACTGATAGGATTACCTACTGATGACTATCATCAAAACAATGAAAATACAGGAACAGGAGTATAGTCTGTTCCCATAAAACAAAAGTTAAAGAGTTTAAGATTACATTTAAGCTTAAAATAAGTTCCCCTAAATGAAGTCATCCCAAGACCCTGTTCCCATAATGAGGAAGTAATTGTCCTTTCTTTAATACCTAGATACACTTTTAGAGGTTCCTTGAGGCTTAACCATTAATTAGCCCTGTTTTCAGTGTGGTGGTCTCCTTCGTGTCAGACAGCATTCCAAGACTCAAGTCACATAGCTTTTGACTTTCTCTAATTCCTTTTCCCTACAATCCCCTTTTATTTTTAAAAAATCATTTAATTTATGAAAACATTCTCTTCAGTAGGATACTCCTTGGCATTAAAATAATTTTTAAAAATTCGATGGCCATCAACAAAAAAATTGATTTTGATAACTGTATTTCTTAAACTTTTTATCGTAGTAAAATACACATAACATAACATTTATTATCTTAACCATTGGTCTTTTTGTTTTTTTGGGTTTTTTTACAGAGCGAAAGAGAGAAGGGGGGGGCCCAGAGCAGTCTCCATAGTTGACAGCATTAGTTTTCCATATAGTTTCACTCCACAGGTGGGCACGGGGCTGCTCAGTGCAGGAACTGATCCAGGAGCCTCCCACATAGGCCCCAGCAAGAACTGGACTGGGGGCACACCCCAGTTCAGCATATAGGACCACATGGGCCAGGGCCAGGATTTGATCTTTAGGCTCCGGGACTGCAAAGTGATTTATTTTGGGGGGAAGCCGGGATGGCTCAGTGGGTTAAGCACTCACTTTGCAGCCCCGAGGACTGAGGATTGAATCCTGGCCCCTGCCCTGGCCCGTGCGGACCCATATGCTGAACTGGGGGGCGCCCACCTGTGGAATTAAACTATGTGGAAAAACCAATGATTTGCAACTATGGAGACTGTTCTGGGTCCTTCCTCTTCTCTCTGTCTCTGTATCTCTCTCTCTCTCTGTTAAAAACAATAAAAATAAATCTTAAAAAATATATATTTATTTTTGTCATTTGACAGAGAAAAGAGAGAGAGACACAGAGAGCTCCATTCCACCACACAGGTAGATATGGGGCCGCGCAGGGCGGGAACCAGGCTGGGGGTCTCCCGTGTGGGAAGCACACCCAAGCTCAACATATGGGTCTGCATGGGCAGGGACTGGGAGACTCAATCCCTGGACCCTGCAGCTGCAAAGTGAGCACTTAACCCGCTGACCCATCCCAGCATCCCTTTATTTATTTTTAAAGATTTATTTTGTTTTTGACAGAGAGAAGAGAAACAGAACAAGGGGAGGGCCCAGAGCAGTCTCCATAGTTGTACATCATTAGTTTTTTACATAGTTTCATTCCACATAGGTGGGCACAGGGCCACGCAGGGCAGAGCAGAACCAGGGGCCTCCCACACAGGAAACTCGCCTCAGGTCAACATATGGGTCCACACAGACCAGGGCCGGGATTTGAATCTTGGACTCTGGGGCTGCAAGGTGAGCACACAACCCACTAAGCTATCTCAGCATCCCCTAAGATTTATTTTTTATTGTTTTGAGAGGTGAGAGAGAGATGGGGGGAAGGGCCCAGAGCAATCTCCATAGTTGTACATCATTAGTTGTGACACAGTTTCAGTCTGCTCAGGTGGATGTTGGGCTGTGTGGGGCAGGAACTGAACTAAGGGTCTCCCGCATGGGAGGCAAGAACCTTTGCCCCATCCTGGTGGTTACCAGTTTTGCCAAAGTTCAGTGGGCCGGAGCCAAGGTGGGCTTCGATCCCCAGACTTTGCAGTTGGAAGGCAAGTGCTCAGCCTGCTGAGCTATCCTGACATCCCCTTAGCCATTTTTAAGTGTATAGCTCAGTGTCATTAAGTATGTTCACCTTGTGCAGCCATTGCCACTGTCCATCTCTAGAACTTTTTCATTATCCCAATGAAAACTTTGTCCCTATTGAACACTAACTCCCCATTCCCTCTCCTCCATGCCACCTCTGGCAACTGTTGTATTGTGTTTTCTGTCTCTGAACTTGACTCTTCTAGGGATCTCATAAATGGAATCATGGAGTATTTGTCTTATCTGGCTTTTTTCACTCAGTGTGTTTCAGGACTTGATCATATTGTAGCCTGTATCAGTACTTCATTCCTTTTTATGGCTGAATAATTTCCTCTTTATGTGTGTGTGTGTACACCACATTTTGTGCATCCATTCATCTATTGATGGACTCTTGGGTTGTTGCTCCTACCTTTCAGCTATTATAAATAATAATGGGTGTCTGTTTGAGTTTCTGCTTTCACTTCTTTTGGGTATATACCTAGGAAGTGGAATTGCTGAGTCATGTGGTAATTCTCTGTTTAACTTTTTGAGAACCACCAAATTGTTTTCCATTGCAGCTGTATCATTTTACATTCCTACCAGCAGTGCACAAGGGTTCCAGTTTCTCCTCATCCTTACCACCACTTTCTCTTTTCTGTGTTTCGGTAATAGCCATCCTAATGTGTGTGAACTGGTATCTTGTGGTTTCAGTTTGTATTTCTCTAATGACTAACGATGTTGAGCATCTTTTCAGGTGCTTTTTAGCCATTTGTATGTCTTCTTTGGAGAAGTAACTATTTTAGCTCTTTGCCATTTTATTGATTTTTAAAAGTATAACTTCCACTTCGTTTTCCCAGGTAATTTTTTTTCAGTCCTTCAGGACTTAGCTCTTTACATGGGCTTTGGAAGAGGTTGTGAGGCAGCACCCGCTGGTCTAAATCAGGGTGGGAGTATTTGGTCCTTCCAAGCTTCATGGGAATGATTCTTAACTACCTTGCTGTGAATGGCACAATTCACACCGTAATGTAGTTTCATGTACAGTTTGGGAAGCATGTGGGGTTGAAGACACTCACTTTGAAAATGACCCTAATGACTATGACCTCTACTGTGTTCTGAATGGTGAACTTATAAGTGGCTTTGTCCTTGGGCATGTGTCTGGCTCAGCTAGTGCAAGGAATAGGCTGTTCATGGCCGCAGCCCTTTGTGGCACAATCATTGTTCCTTCTTTTCTTGGTCATCTTGGAAGCAAGAACCTGATAGAGGGTCCTTTGCCATTTTTAATTGGGTAGTTTTGTTGTTGAGTTGTTGGAGTTCTGTATATATTCTGGATATTAATCCCTTATTAGATATATGATTTGGAAATATTTTCTCCCAATGTATGGGTTTTGTTGTGCAAAAGTTTTTAAATTTGATGAAATCTTAATTTATTTGGTGGGGGAGGTGTTTGTGCATGTGCATGCGCACTGTGGTGTTTTATCCAAGAAATCATTGTTAAGTCCATATCATGAAGATTTTTATCTGTGTTTTCTTGTAAGTGATTTACAGTTTTAGTTTTTATAGACTTACAGGTTATAATTTTAGCTCTTAGTTTAAGTCTTTGATCCCTTATTTAATTTTTAAATTTAACTTTTTATTTTGAGATAATTGTAGATTTACCTGCAGTTGTAAGAAATAATACAGAGAGATTCTCTGTACCCTTATAAGTATTTAGTTCATCTACATTAGTAAAATTACTGGTACATTTGGGTTTAATCTACCATCTTACTATTTACTTTCCATTTGAACTACCTATTCTGTGTTCATTTTTCTCTCGGGCTAATTTTTATTTCATTTTTATTCTATTAGCTTGAAAGTTCTGTGCTTGTTTCCCAATCTTAGTGGTTACTCTGAAGTCTAAAACATTTACCTGTGTTTTACCAAAGTCTAATAATATGAACTCTTACTGCCTTCCTGGACAACGCAAGGACCTTAAATTTAACTCCATTCACTTCGTTGTTGTAATTTATTTTAATCCTTTCTCTTTTATCTTTTTATTATTTATTTTATTGTTTTTGACATATATAGAGAGAGAAAGAGAGAAGGAGAGGACCCAGAGCAGTCTTCATAGTTGTGCATCATCAGTTTTTGACATGGTTTAGTTCTGCACAGGTGGGCGGGAGGAGGGCAGCGCTTGGTAGGAACCGGGCCAGGAGCTTCCCACATGGGAGGCGTGGGGCTGAACTGGAGGTCCCCCACATGGATGGGAAGTTCGCCCCAGCAGGAACTGAACTGGGGTCCTCCCACACGGGAGGCATAACCCCCCACAGTGGAAGCACACCCCAGTTCAACATATGTGTCTAAACGGGCTGGTGCTAGGACTCGATCCTCGGACCCCAGGGTTTCAAGGCAAGTGCTTAACCTGCTGAGCTATCCCAGCGTCCCCCTTTCTATTTTAAATCACATAAAACATTGTTTTATGCAGTCATATCTATTTAGATTTTTTTACCCTCATACTTACTGTCTTTAGTGCTCTTACTTCCTAAATCTCTGCCTTTATATCTGGATTATTTTCTTACTCTTAAAGAATAAAAAAGTTTTTGTTTATCTGAAAATGTTTTAATTTCACCTTCATTTATTTTATTTTTTATTTTTTTGAGAGGTGAGAAAGGGAGAGAGAGAAGAGGGGAGGTCCTAGAGCAGTCCTCCATAGTTGTACATCATTAGTTGTGGCGTGATTTTATTCCACACAGGTGAATGTGGGGACATGTGGGGCGGGAATGGAACCAGGGGCTACACGGGAGGCAAGAACCTTCACTGCCAAGCCATCCTGGTGGTTACCAGTTGAGCCACAATTCAGCATATATGGGGTTTCACAGGCTGGGGCTAGGGATAGAACCCAGACCTTGTGATTTTGAAGCAAGTGCTCAACCGCTGAGTTATCCCGGCACCCCTCATCTTCATTTTTGAAGGACATATTTGCTAAGTAGAATTCCATGTTGATATATATTTTTTCAATTACATATATATTAATCTATTGTCTTGCTCCTAGTGTTTCTGTTGAGAAGTCATGTATCAGGCTAATTGCAGCTTCTTTGAAAGTAATCTTTTTCGAAAAACTTTAGCTGCTTTTAAGAATGTCTTTGTTCTCTCCCTCTTTCCCTCCCTTCATTTTTTTTTTTATATCTTTTTATATTTATAGAGAGTAATTATTTTATCTTCAGTGCATATTTATTTTTATTTTACTTTTGACAGATAGAGAGACAGAGACAGCTAGAGAACCGAACTGTGGGAACTCCCCAGTTCAGCATGTGGGTCCTGCCTGGGCCGGAGCCGGGATTCGATCCTCGGTCCTCGTGGCCTCAAAGCGAGCGCTCAACCCGCTGAGCCGTCCTGGCTTTCCCCCCTCCCTTCATTTTTAATGTACCTACATATTTATTTATTTATTTATTTTTTATTCATCTCCTTTGGTTTGTAAGACTTAAGGTTTGTGGCAAAATGTCTTTGACTGTTTTAGTAAAATCAGAGACATCTCTAAATTTTTCTTTGCCTTATTCTCTTGCAGCTCATTCTGAAACTTCAATTATACATATCTTAGACTTTCTCACTCTTTCTTCTGTCTCTTACCTATAGTTTTATATCTGCCATGCTTTTGTTTTCTCTGCTTCATTCTGGATTTTTTTTTTTTTTTTAAGATTTTTATTTTATTGTTTTTGACAGAAGGAGATAGAGACAGAGAGAGAAGAGGGAGGGCTCAGAACAGTTTCCATAGTTGTACATCATTAGTTTTTTGACATAGTTTCATTCCACACAGGTGGGTGCGGGGCCGCGCTGGGCGGGAACTGAACCTGGGAGTCTCCCGCATGGAAGATGAGAACCTTTGCCACCATCCCAGCCATTACCAGTCACACTGCAGTCTAGCATTTGGGTTTGCACGGGCCAGGGCTTGGACTAATTACATCCCTGAACCTTGTGGTTGCAAGGCAAGAGCTCAACTGGCTGAACCATCCAGGCATCTCTCTCTTTATCTGTTTTTAATCTCTTGTAAAACCTATTCATTACATTAATTTCAGTTATTATATTTTTTTGTTCTGGAAATTTTTGTAGTAGAATTTTTTTAAATTTCAGTTATCTACCACAATTTTCAGTCTTGTGTTTTATCTCCTTGAATGTAGTAAAGTAGTTATTTGAAAGGCCAATCTAGTGTTCCTATTGACTTTCTCCTTCTTTCCCTCTGGTTTTTGTTCATATCTTGTCACATTATGTGCCTGATAGTTTTGATTGTATGCCATATGTTATGTTTGTGAGATTTTTTTTTTGTTGTTAAAATAAAGTGAGGCCTGGGTGAGTCTCTTGAGTCTAATTTCAGGGATTAAGTGGACTCAGTGATGAGCCGCAGACCCTGGGAAGGCCTCTCTTGTTCATTCTCGTTTTTGGCTTGCTGTCTGTGGTTCCAACCTACAGCCAGGTTGTTTACCATGTTTCTCACTCCCCAGAAAGCCTTGGACTCATTCCTTGTCTGTCTGTCCTTGAGATATGGTTCTCATCACCTCTCAGTTGCCCCCTCTAGAATCTGCAGATTTTCCCCAGAGCTAGTAGTCTGTCAGGAACTGGGAATGTGATTTCACCCAGTTTACAATCTGTTGCGCAGGGACCAGGGCTGGATCTCATCTCCTGGGTTTCTGGTGCCCAGAGCTGGAACACTGAATCTGATGACTCAGTGATACATCAGCCAGTTTGCCCACAATGGAAAGTGAAGGTCTTTATCTTTTCTGATTACAGAGATAATATGTTTATTATACAAAATTCAGACGTGGAAAGTAAACATTCCCTGTAGTTCCTCTCCTTGTGTCACCTATTGTTAATGTTGGTCCACATTCTTTTAAATATATATTTATTTATTTATTTATTTTGACAGAGACAGAGAGAGAAAGGCAGAGAGAGAACTGAACTGGGGGAACTCCCCAGTTCAGCATATGGGTCCGCACGGGCCAGGGTCGGGATTCGATCCTCGGTCCCCGGCGCTTCAAAGTGAGCGCTTAACCCACTGAGCCATCCCGGCTTCCCCCTGGTTCACGTTCTTTTCATTTTTTTTTTCTCTATGCATATATTAAATCCTTTCTGTTTCCAAAATGAAAACATAGCACTTACACTGTTTTGCAGTATTATCTTTGATATCTGTAAGTGTAAGTGCTTATAGTGCTGCCTTGTTCAGTTAAGTAGGAGCCAAATTGCTCCCAAGAAGATGGGCACCTTCATGGTTCAACTGGTTGAGTGTGTGTTTCTCTCCATCCTCATCCACAGTGGTATTAATGATCCCTTTAATAGTTGCCAATCTGATAGGTTAACAATATCTTATTTTATTTTTATTTATTTATTTATTTTTGACACAGAGAGAGAGAGAGATACAGAGACAGAGAGAGAACTGAACTGGGGGAGCTCCCCAGTTCAGCATATGGTTCCACACGGGCCGGGGCCAGGATTCGATACTTGGTCCCGGCGCTGCAAAGTGAGCGCTTAACCCACTGAGCCATCCTGGCTTCCCCATCAACAATATCTTGTTTTCATTGTCTGATCGGCCTTTGTTTAATCAGTTACTTACACACCCATCTGCAGATTTCCCCAAAGTGGATTCTTGTCAAAGTATGTGTTACATTGTAGTTTTCACAAGCAACTTCCTGGTAGGTAAGGCCAGGCTGTTTCCCTTGCAGTGGGCAGTGCCCTGCTCTGCATCTGGTATTCTTGGGTGCTAGGGAGCATCTACCTTTCGTTGGATCACAGCAGCCTAGAGGCCCCAGGGCAGCCCTAGTGCTATCACCACACTGGGGCCGGGCTGGGTCTATAAGAGACAGGAGGTGTGCTGGCCAAGATCTTGGGGTTTGGAGTTAGCCAGACCTGGGTTTGAGTCCCTCAGTTTTGAAGACCCGATTGGAAGGAAAGATAGTGGGGGTGGGAGGCCAGAAAAGAGCTAGCTGATGCTACTTGTGTTACAGACCTGAAGCCATGGGAGGTTTAGAAGACAAGAGCACAAGCTTCTGTGTCAGATGGACCTGGGTGTGGATCAGGATCGTCCACTTATCTGCTGTGGACAAGTTATTTTGTCTCTGAATGTGTTTTTCATTTTGTAAAATATGTGGCTCAGATTGGTGTAGTAATTCTTCCACAAGATCCCAGGCAGGAGCAGTAGGGATGGGGAGAAACAGGTCTGAGGGCTTGTCTGGTGTTGAAGAAAGTGAATCAAAGTGGAGAAGACTGGGGCAGGGCAGGGCTGGGAGGCCCCGCAGCCCCTTTTCTTCCTGCTGAGAAAGTTTGGAGTGTCTGTTGGTCAGTGGCACTGATGACCCTACTGCCTGGCCCTATTCCAAGTAATGCCCACTCTCAAGAGGGGACATGGGGGGGGTCACCTCCACCTGGCAGGAAGGCCCAGGGAGCTCTGAGCAGCCCTCTCTGCTCTCCCCCCAGCCTTGCTTCCTCAAGGACTGGGAGATGCATGTCCACTTCAGAGTCCATGGTGCCGGGAAGAAGAATCTCCATGGAGATGGCATCGCCTTGTGGTATACCCGGGACCGCCTTGTGCCAGGTAGGGCTGCGCTCACACAGGTGGGGGCATCTGTGGCCAAGGATCCTCTGCTGTACACCATCCTGTTAGGACTCTGCTGCTCCTGTTTAAGGAGCCCTGGGACCTTGGTTGGCTGGGGGTAGGAGGGCGGGGGAGTCCCTTTGGGAAGAGGAGGGGCTAGATCCTTCAGCTCAACTTTGTACTCCATGGTGGCCTGGCATTGTACAGTTAAGAATGGCTTTTACCATTCTGCCATTTTAAATGGTTATTTTTTAAAAAGCAAAAACAAGAAAGACTATATGACCGAGATTGTACATGACCTGCAAAGCTCAGAATGTTCCCTCTCTGGACCTTGACAGAATGTTGCTGACCCCTGGGTTAGAGGATGGGCCATCTGGTTTTCACAGGCTGAGTACCTCCTTGTCACTTGAGTCCTCCTTGCTGCACCCCAGAGGCCACCAGCATCTTTTTTCTTTAGAGGTCTTTTCTCTTTCCTAGGTGAATGGCCAATAGGTCTCCATCTCTTGCCCCCACCCACACTGGCACTACTTTGTCCTTCAGGTTTCTCAGAGAACAGCCCCAATTTCCCCCATGACGAGAGCATCTCCTTCTCATTCCAGGGCCTGTGTTTGGAAGCAAAGACAACTTCCATGGCTTAGCCATCTTTCTGGACACGTACCCCAATGACGAGACCACAGAGGTAGGTCCTGCTCCCTCCCGCAGAGCAGGACAGCAAGGGCTGGGCAGTTGGCTGGGCAATAGGGGTGGGACTTCTCCCTGGTCCCAACACGAAGGAGCCTCCAGGGATTGGGGTGGTGGGTGCGCCTACTGCCTCCCACAGACTGGGCTTGCCGTGCAGTAATCAGTGTCTTGGTCACAGCGTGTGTTCCCGTACATCTCGGTGATGGTGAATAATGGCTCCCTGTCATACGACCACAGTAAGGATGGCCGCTGGACTGAACTGGCCGGCTGCACAGCTGACTTCCGCAACCGCGATCACGACACCTTCCTGGCTGTGCGCTACTCTCGGGGCCGCCTGACAGTAAGCGGGCGTGGGAACATGGGGGGAGGCTCTGCCTGTGCTGGTTCTGAGGGGCTCGGGAAGGGGACGGGGGGGCTGCGCTTGGGGCACACTTGACCTGCTGGCCGCCATAGGTGATGACCGACTTGGAGGACAAGAACGAGTGGAAGAACTGCATTGACATCACGGGGGTGCGCCTGCCCACCGGCTACTACTTTGGGGCCTCGGCCGGCACCGGCGACCTGTCTGGTAAGTAGGCTGAGCGAGGCGTTTAGTCTCAGTTTTACCTTCCCTGGTTTGTTGGGAGCTTGTGATGCAGCTGATTCCTTTCCTTCTTGACCTACTGTCATGAGTTCTATACTCACCTGGCTTCTTCCTGCTCTTCCCATTGTTTATTGGTGTTGGCACGCCCAGGGCTCAGTCTGTGTACAGTCCTCAGCAAGTGTCCCCTGCCCTTTGGAGGCTCTGATCTGGATGCTGTAGGCCTCAGATGTCCACTTGCAGTCTGGTGTCCCCAACAACCTGCTCAGCATCTTCACCTGGGTGCCCAGCAGGCATCTCAGCCTTCATGTGCCCACAACTGAAGACCATATCTTGCCACCAAGACATAAATGACACCTCTGTTTTTTCTAGTTACTCAGGCCAAAAACCTTGGTGTCTGTCATTCTGGATTCCCTTTTTCTCTCACATACTGCCTGTCACCCATCCATAAGTCTTGCTGGCTTTGTCTTTACAGTGCAGTAGGCTACCTCTTGCCCCTCCTTTACTACCTGTAGGGTCCAAGCCACCATCCTCCCTCATGTGGACAACTGCAGGAGCCCCCAAGGGATTCCCTCCCTCCACACCAGTCCCTGACAATCTCTTCCAGCTCAGCAGCCAGAGAAGTGCCATTACAGCTCGTGTGAAGTGTACCTGCTGCTCCACTCAGAGCTCTGCAGTGGCTCCCAGATCACTCAGTCATGGCCACTGTCTGTCCCAGCCAGGCCTGGGTGCTGGCACCTTCCCCACCCTGTCACCTCTGACTCTCGGCTCCCTGTTGATGTTGCCTCCAGCTGTTCAGACACCAGTGCCCTCCTGCCTTGGGCCTTTGTGCTTGCATCTCACTCTCGTCTTGAAATTTCAAGTCCTGTTCAGACTCACTTCTTCAATGGGGCCTGCCCTGCTTCCCTTATTTAAAAATGTGTGCACATGCCCAAGTTGCCTGCGCATTCTCCATCACCGTTCCCGACGTAGGTTTCTTCATAGCACTTACCCCTCTTGGAATTAACCATATAATTTATTTCATTGTCTCTCTCCTGACTGGATTGTGAGCTCCATAATGTTGGGGCTCTGCCGTGTTGGCCCACAGTAAGTGCTCTGTAAGTGTTGGGGTGCTGCCAAGCCTGGGCGGCTCTTGAGGGAGGCCCTTGGCCGTGGTCCTCAGTCCTCTTGGCCCTCAGAAGTCACCAGGCCAGGGGCCAGCTCTTCCCCACCAGAACTGGAAAGCGGCCCGGAGCACCAAAGGAAGGCATGTTTATCCTCTGGATAGACCTTTCCAGGGCCTATAATCTAGCCACTGTCAGGAGCCTCCTCCCTGTGGAGTATCTGGGTCCACTTGGTTCCCAGAGTATCCATTGTTCAGGGGTTTTGTTTTAAAAGTTTTTATTATGGAAATTTTAATTGTATACTCCAAAGAAAGGAGAATGGTCCAATGAGCCCCCTCATCCTGGTAGTTATTACCTGCTCACTGCTTATCTGGTAATCAGTTCCCAGCATTGCATTGCCAACCTTGTGCTGTCTTTGCATCCATCACCACCCATCCCCTCGGGTTACTTTCATCTGACAGAATTTCAGTATCTTTCCTGAGGGTCTGAGAATAGAGCAGTCACTGACCATGTATCAGGGCCGAGCCCTCAGCCAGGCAGAAGCAGGGTTCTCCCAGGGGGCCCTGGTTACTTTATGTGGCTGGGAGGGGCATGGGCCATGTGCCCCTTCTAAGCTATCTGTTGGTCCTGCAGACAATCATGACATCATCTCCATGAAGCTGTTCCAGCTGATGGTAGAACACACACCTGATGAAGAGAACATCGACTGGACCAAGATTGAGCCCAGTGTCAATTTCCTCAAGTCGCCCAAAGGTAGGGGTGTGGGTGTGTGTGTGTGTGCGCGTGTGTGTGCGTGCGTGTGCACGCGCGCGTGCAATCCAGGCCTGGCTGCCTGGCACAGGGCTGGGGTTGGGCCAAGGCTGGCATGGACACGTGCTCAAGGTCCCTCTGACCTTGCCAGGTCCGACTGTGGTTATGGCCTGGGCTCTTGGGTCAGCAAACAATGCTACTGAGCAGATATGTGAACTAAACACCTAGTGTCTGCTGCTTCCCACATGTGATGCTGGGATGATGGCCAGTAAAGCCACAGGGGCTAGTTTGTTGGTGTAGGTAACATGCACATGCATGACCTCAGTGAATATCCTGAGAAGTAGGTGCCCCCACTGGCCAAGGGAACTGAACCCTCAGGTTTCTTCAGCTAGAAGGAGATAAAGGCAGGATTTGAACTTAAGTTATTGCAAAACCCCAAACCTGGGCTCTTCCTGTGGCATCAATTAGCCACAACTCTGTCCTCACAGAATCAGGGTCCTAGTTGGAGAAGTGAGGCCCCTGTGTGTGGAGAAATGTACCCCAAGAACCCTGAAGTTGTGCCTGTGAGCCCAGTGGGTGATGATGCACAGACTGCTGGGCTGGGACACTGAGGAGCCCCTCAGCCCAGACCAAGGTCACCATGCCCAGTGTGAGCCAGTGAGGAACCGAGTGTTTTATGTGGCATCTCACTTTTTTAAGGTTCAGATTATGTTTGCATGTTTTGAGGGCCACACAGATCCTGCTGTGGGCCACCATCTTGCCACCTTTGGTTCCAGGGTTTCTGGCTGCTGAGAACTCAGAGATCTCATCCGCTCTGACCCACCCAGCCACCCTATGTGGTGGCCAGGCAGAGATTGATTCGTTTTCTGACTTGTGTGCCTGTTCGTTCCTTCAGAAGACGATTCCAAAGCTTCCACTCAGTGCCTAGCTGTGGGCTGGGCACTGCCCCAGGGCTCAGTGTAGTGACTGAGGAGGACAAGCGGGCAGAAGAGGTGGATGGGCTGCAGGAAGCCCCTCAGTTTGGGAGCTCCTGGTTTGTTCAGCAGCTGCTGCTGCCACTGCAGGGGTGGAGAGGAGCCAGCGGTGGGCCTGTCAGCAGGCCTGCCTGGTCAGGTCATTCGGGAAGGGAGCCTGTCGGTGGGCTTGTGGTTAGCTTTACAGGCCTGGCTGGGAGGAGAGCCAGGACGGTGGGGATTCTGCCAGATCATAGGTGTCACTGCCTAGTGCTGACAGTTGATAGCTAAGCAGGCAGGGGCGTGGTATGGCTGGAGCGGAAGGACAGGGTGGAGACTGGGGGCCTGGGACCCCCAGGAGGTACACAGTGCATGCAGGTGTGAGTCTGGGCAGATGGGGATCTCAGACCACAGCACTGGGGATGGGGGTGGGCTTGTGAAAACAGCCTCCTGGGCCTCCCCAGGCAGGCTGGGCTCTTGGGGAACCCCGTAATCCAGTGTTTACCAGCTTTGTGCAGCCGAAAACACCCCAGGCCTTGGTTTCTGGGAAGCTCATGGCTGTTCCTATTGTCACCCCCAGCCCTCACCTGGGTGCTGTGCCCAGCCACAGCTCCCACCTGGACAGGGGGTGGGCACCTGGTCAGGCCACCTCCTTCTCAGGTTGTGGGGTGCCCCGTCTGGGAGCTGCTGGCCTCTCCACTCCGCCACTTCAGCCCGCTTCTCCTCCCTCAGACAATGTGGACGACCCGACAGGGAACTTCCGCGGCGGGCCCCTGACAGGCTGGCGGGTGTTCCTGCTGCTGCTGTGTGCGCTCCTGGGCATCATCGTGTGCGCCGTGGTGGGGGCCGTGGTCTTCCAGAAGCGGCAGGACCGCAACAAGCGTTTCTACTGAGCGGCCAGTGCTTGGTCCAGGGACTGGCCTTGGGCCCCGGCACCAATGTGAACTTTTCTTTTTACTGGGATTGTAAAAGATAAACATGACCTTATTTCTTAACAGTTTCAAAGAAATAATTAAAGTATTTTTGTATATTTTGCTTCTTGCCCTGCAGGGACAGGCTGTAGGGCTGGGGGTGGGGGTTTGGCATCCCCACAGCTGGGGACAGAGGCCCTGCTGGTTGCCAGTATCTCAGGGGCAGGGGCGGCTGTGCCTGGAGCCGGCTCGAGGGAGGTCCCGCAGCCACACGCGGCAGACGCCTGAGGACACGAGTGGTGACTGTGTGATGCGTGTGGCAGAAGAGGAGTCCGACTAGGGGACCTCCATGCTCACCTCTGTGCTTCCTCCTGAGCCCCACCCTCCAGTGAGGCTAGAAGAGCAGTTTGGGGGTCCCAGAGTGTGACCATTTGTTCAGTAAAGTCAGATAGCCACCCCCAGTTGTCTGACTGCCCTAAGGGGCGTGTTTGTTTTTCTTCTAAGACCTTCCAGGTGGCCAGGCTTCCCAGCCCTCAGCCTCATCCTCCCAGGCAGGTGCTGTGCTCCCCGTTAGGGGTGTGTTGGAGTAGGGTGGGGAGACAGCTATCAGAGGTCAAGCAAAACTCGCCCAGGGCCACATAGTAAGTGGGGTCCTCTCCCACATGGGTTAAAGGGTTCAGTGAGGAGAGGATTTGGGGTAGCATGCAGACGGTGTGACCAAGGAAGCTCTAGGAAACTGGCTAAGGGGGCTCCAGGATTATTTGGAAGGGATTGGGTGCAGGAAGGCAGGCCGGGTCAGTGGTGCATTCTCTTTGGGGTGCTTCCGGGAACAGAAGGGGCACAGGGAGTGAAGAATGCCAGCCGCTGAAAGGCAGCACTGCCATCTGGCTCTCTCCACTGGCCACAGCCTGCTGCTGCCTTCCAGTCACCCCTGTCTGACCCCCGCCCCACCTCAGATCCGTGTGTCCCCATCCAGTCCAGAGCCACCTTGAGTGCCTTCCCACTCACAAGTCAGCAATATTTGAGCCTCCATCTTAAAAGCAAGGGCAGTCAACCCTATCTTCCTACTGCAGCCAAGTTTTTCATAAGAAACGCTGTCAGTTAGATTCACTGCAAAGATCAGTAGCATAGGAGGAGACAAGCAAAGAGTGAGTCTTCCAGTCTCACTGTAGAGCACCATCGATCTGTTAACTGTCTCTGTTCCTCTCAGTGCTTCACAGGTTAGATGTTGAGAGCTGTTCGGAGCTCACAGTGACTGAGAGGTCTGAGCCGTGCTGGCCTCACACGGTCCTGGCAGCTGGTCCCTGAAGCTGTGAGCGTAAACGTGACCTTTTAATCTTATTGAGGTATTGTGCACTTTCCCCTAGGTCTTTACTTGAAAAGTAGCTAACAGTGCTTACTAGATGCCAAGTGTGATTCTGAGTAGTTGGCTTGTATTAACTTGTTTTGCTCCACAATACTCACCCACCTGGCACCAGAAATCCACTAGGTCAGGCATCTCCCGCATCACCGACTATCTCCCTCTGCAGGGAGTGCTGTGTCCACTCTCACACGCACTTGGGGCTGGAGTCTGGAACTCCATGGCTGCTACAGCCATGTATCAGCACCACACTGGCCTTTAATTTTGGCTCTTAACTTGGCCTTCCCCAAATTTCTGAATTATTAGGCAATTTGGCATCTGTCTGGCTCTCACCTTGGCTGCATATGAGTCACCTGGAGAAAGAAGTCAGTGGGGCCTGGGCAAGGGGGCTTTTACAAGAACCATGTGGGTGGTTGTGACGAGCGTATAGGCTTGAGTTCCTGCAGGTGTGGGCCCAGTGGTTTACAGCAGAGATTAGAGTGACATGGTCTGTGCTGGGTGTCCAAGTCTTGTTTGCATCCCTTTGAAAGCTCACACCTAGAGGTGTGTCCCCAGAAGGTGAGATGTGTCTTTACATCTACCTTTTCACACATAGGAACGTCATGACATCAACTACTTTTTTGCCATGTGCATTTAAAAAGTGATATCCTGGGAAAGCCGGGACGGCTCAGCGGGTTGAGCGCTCGCTTTGAAGCCCCGAGGACCGAGGATCGAATCCCGGCTCCGGCCCAGGCGGACCCACGTGCTGAACTGGGGAGTTCCCACAGTTCGGTTCTCTAGCTGTCTCTGTCTCTGTCTCTCTCTCTCTCTGTCAAAAGTAAAATAAAAATAAATATGCACTGAAGATAAAATAATTACTCTCTATAAATATAAAAAGATATAAAAAAAAAAGTGATATCCTTGTATAAAAGTTAAATATAAATATATGTTCCTGGACCTTCTGTGCAATGTGAGAAATAAACATTAACATACTTACATCCCCTTTGTCCCCTGCCTTATATGGGTGCCCTCCCCATGGAGGTGACGGCTGCTGATTCTAACTCGGTGTTAAAAATGTTAGCGTTGAGGTATGGTTCCTGCAGCACATAGTATTGTTTTGCATCTTTAAAAACTATAAATGGTATACAGAGGTATTCCTCAGCTTTTAAAACCCAGCGCTATGAGTGGCATGAGCAGACTCGTGTCTCCATTCTGCATGGCCAGATGTCCACATGGTTTCTGGGTTTTAGCTCGGACCTAGTGCTGCTCTAAACACGAGTGCATCTTCATGCTCCAGCAGATGGGAACTGTGCTGCAGCCTCGTGCGTTCAGTTTTACTAAGATGTCAGATTGCCCTCCAAAGTGGGTCCCACCTTGGTGACTGAGACCTCCTTGGCCTAGTTCTTAGCACTTGATAGTGTCAGAGCGCTTAATTTTTTGACAATCTGACTGGTTCAAAAGTTCTGATTTACATTTCTCCACTAATCAGGTCGGGGACTTCGTATCCTCAGAGCTGCCTTTGTACTTCCTGTGTAGGGGATTAATTTTGCCCCTTTTCTTTTTCTCCTATTGTATCTTTGGATTATTGCTTTACAGACACCTCCCATCTTGAATGTCTTTTTGCCTTTCTAATGTGTGATGCATGGTGCATTTTAATGCCATTCACTAATCTTTTCCAAAGGTACCTCCCTCCCTGAACATTTTAAAATTTTGCTTTTCAAATATGGCATTTAATCTGCCTGGAGTTAATTTTTATGTAGGGAGTGATGGGGGCCTGATTGTTCCCCACCGTTTCCAACCTGTGTCCCAGCACCCCTACGGACTCACTCTGCACAAGCTGAGTGCCACCGAAGCAGGAGCTCAGCGGGCCACAGCCCCATCCTGATGCCGCTCCCTCACCTTTCGTGGCCAGAAGGCTCAGTACTCAGCTAAACCTCCCAGCTCCTTGGATGGTGGCCTGGGAAAGCCGTGCATGAGGAGAGGCGAGCAGCATCTGCTGAGGAGGCTCTCAGTAACGGGCAGACAGCAGCTGCCCCGTGGCTGTCTGCCTGCCCCACTCCTGCTGGAATGCAGTAACTCCGAAGGCGCAGAGGTCCCCTGTGATCACGGGGATGGTAGCAAACGTGGGAGCTGGGTAGAGTACAGGTCCTATGACACTGTTGAGGTGATGCTCCAGCCTGCACTGCCCATGTGAAAAAATAAACCTCTATTTGTTCAAAGAACTGGGAGTCATGTTTTCTGTTATACTAAAAATAGCCAGCCCTGCCTCTGTCCCTGTGTTGTTTTCTAACATGTATACATCTGCTCTGGACTGCAGGTAATATTCACATGCCTGCTCAGTGCCACACAGAGATTTGGCCCCTAAGACACTACAGAGACCAAAGGGACAGAAACTACCCACATGGAGCTTACAGTCTAGTGGGGAAAGTAGGTGAAATAAATGCGTAAAATACATCCTGTATCAGATAATGCTTTGTTTCTTAGCACTGCCATAACAAAGAACCATGAACTGTGTGGCTTTAAACAACAGAAATGTATATTTCCCAGTTCTGGATGCTGGAAATCTGAAAGTAAGGTGTCACAGGGATGTGGTCCCTCTGATGGCTCTAGGGAGGAGGCTTGCTTGTCCTAAGTTCTGGCAGTTCTCGGCAATCATTGGCGTCCCTTGGCTTGTAGACATGGTCACTCCAATCTCTGGCTCCATCATCGTACAACTGGTCTACATCACCGGTGTCCAACCATTTGGCTTCCCTGGGCCACATTGGAAGAATCATCTTGGGCCACACATAAAATACAATAATACTAACAACAACTGATGAGCTAAAAAAAAAAAAAAGTTGCAAAAAAATCTCATGTTTTAGGAATTTGTGTTGGGCCTCATCCAAAGCTGTCCTGGGCCGCAGGTTGGACACTCCTGCTCTACATCATCTTCTGCCTCCAGATTTCCCCTTTATAAGGCTATCAGTCATACTGGATTAGTCACCCCCCCATGATCTCATCTTAACTTGCTTAGATCACATAGACTGTATTTTCAAATAGTCATATCCTGATGTGCTGGGTATTAGAACTTCAACAGAACTTTTTGGGGGAATACAATTCAACCCATGACAGTGTTAAGGAGAAAAAGGTTTATGGGGCATAAGAAGAGTTGGGCAGAGATGGAGAAAGACCTGCGACTTGGCCAACAACCTGAAGGAAATGGAATGAAAATTTATTGAGCTGTTCACTTAATTTAAGAATTGTGCATTTTCCCATGTATAACATTTTAATATATATTAAATTAGAAAAATATATTTTCAAAAGGCAGCTTTATCATAAGTTTCATGATCAATATTTGACATCTCTTGATTTGTCAGCAATGTTGATAATGTATACTTGTGCACTGAAATAGGCTTTTGGCATGGTTTTATCATAATTTCATTTTGAATTTCAGTTTCTGTTCCATTATGAACTCAAGGCTAATTAATTCAACAAATCTTTATCAATAAACTAGTCTGAACTAGACAGTAGGCAAGGGTTGCAGAGGCACAGTGCCGGCCTTTGTGGAATGCAAAGTCTAGCTGAGAAGACCATGTGATCCAGGATCCAGCCTAGAAAACACATTCCACCAGGTATTTCAAACAGAGGGGGTTTAATAGTGGGTGTTGGTTTTAGGGGTGTAGGAAGGCTGAATGTGCAAAAAGGGGTGCTAAGTTTTCCCAGAAATTCAGTGTAGGAAGCAGACACCTCTCAGAACAAAGAGGTGATAGTAGGACCTCAGAGCTGGAAGCGTGTGCGTGTTCAGGCCTCTGAGCAGGTGGAATCTGGACTTCCAAGGGAAGCACAGCACAGTGGGCAGGGAGCATCGCACAGCTGGTGCCTCTGCTGAAAGGCAGGGCAAGGTCTGTGATGCTGCCAGCGCTAAAGAGGCTGGAGCTGCTGCAGCTGCTGCTGGCCTTGGGAAAGGGAAGCCAGCGCTTCCCTTCTTTCCAGTCTGCCCCTAGGACCTGCCAGCAGCTGGACCTACTGGAAGCCAGTGGGCTAAGGAGCCTGGGAAACAGTTCTGAGTTCCAGCCAATGGTATAGGAGAGTGGGCTTGCTGCTGAGAGACAAGGGTGAATAACCCGCAGGCAGCAGACTACTGGGCACCTGGCCCTCTGGAGGGTGGCAGTCACAGGGAAAGAAACCAACTGCGCATGCATTGGGGAGGGTTTTACAGCTGAACCCAAGCTCAACTCATGCAAATGGGGACTAGGTGATCGGAGGAAAATTCTTTTGTGTTGAAGCAGGGAAAGCCATTAAATGGTTAAGTTGGTAAATTTTGGAGAAACCTGACTAGTCAGTGAGAATTAGGGACTCAGATCTGTGGAGAGAGAATGTCAGAGGGAACCAGGCAAAGCTTGGACTGACTTGTGGAGTTGTGCAGTGGAGATGACTGATACATAATAACCTGGGTGATAGGGGTTGTGGGCCATTCCATGGCACACTCTCATGGTCTCAGCCTACGCACTCCTCAGGCACCACTGCTCGCTGAAAATTCTGTCAGGATCCCGTGGAGTCTGCCCTTGCCACCATCCTGGGAGGGGCACAAAGGAAATCAACCGAAATTATGTGGGATTTTGTTTCCCAAATTACTATTAATTAAAAAAAATATGCAATTATTTGCTTTCCTGGTCTCTGTGCTCTGATTCTTTTTTATTTTTTGGTTTTCTTTTATGGTACATTTTCTTTTTTTGAAGCTTTTTAATATTTATTTATTATTTTTATTTTTGACAGGGAGAGAGAGAGAGAGAGACAGAGACAGAGAGAGAACTGAATTGGGGGAGCTCCCAGCCCAGCACATGGTTCCGCATGGGCCATGGCCGGGACTCGATCCCTGGTCCCCGGCGCTCCAAAGTGAGCGCCCAACCCACCGAGCCATCCCGGCTTCCCCTACATTTTCTTTAGAAACTCTTAGCGGGGAAGCTGGGATGGCTCAGTGGGTTAAGCGCTCGCTTTGCAGCCCTGGAGACCAAGGATCGAATCCCAGTCCTGGCCCAGGCGGATCTGGGGTGTGCCTCCAGTTCAGTTCTTGCCGGGGCCTATGCAGGAGGCTTCTGGCCCAGTTCCTGCCCTGCGCAGCCCTGTGCCCACCTGCGGAGTGAAACTATATGGAAAATTAATGCTGTCAACTATGGAGACTGCTCTGGGCCCACCCTCTTCTCTCTGTCTCTCTCTCTGTCAAAAAACAATAAAAATAAATCTTTAAAAAAACAAACAAACTCTTAGGGATAGTTAGGGGACCTGATTATTCTGAATTCTCTGCCTGACAGTAGGTTTTATTTGCTCTTATACTTGTGTTGCCCTAGAAGTCTGATGTCATCTTCCTCTTTTTCTTGCTTTCCAGTAAATTCTTTGTCTTTCTGGAAGATTTTAGGATCTGAAACGTTGGGATGTGTCCAGGTTTGAATTGTTTTCTCTTTTCTCCTCTTTGGTACTATGAGTTCTCCTTCAATTTGAATTCATGTCTTTCTTCAGCTCTGGGAAATTTTCTCCAGTTATTACCATTTATCATTTACTCTTCTGATGACCTACTGTGATGGCATCACAGAGTTCCCCAGAATCTTTAATGCTTCTCCCATTGAGTGACAGGGACGATGTCTTCTGGCCTCTCCTTGAGGCTGGGTGGGTTTGTGATTGCTTCTATTGGTGGCAGAAGTGACTTGCTGTGACTTCCACGGTCACACTGTAAAGGCCAGGCAGCTTCGCCTGGTTGGCTGGCACACTGGCTCTTGAAGCCAAGCCACCAGTAAGAAGGCCCACCTCCACTTGAAGCCCCACACTGGGGAGCCCCATGCAGGCCTTGGGTTGGCAGTCCCAGCTGGTGTCAATTCTCAGCCATCGGGGCCCAGACGCCAGACAGGTGAGGGAAGAAGCCACCTGGGCTCACGCGTCAGCTGTTCATGTCATCCCAGGGGAACCCAGTCCCATGGAGCGGGAAAGAGCTCACCAGTTCCTGTGCTCTTTTAAATCCCAACCCATAGAACCCAGGCGCATAAAAAGTGTTTTACACCCAAAGCTCAGGTCGCCTTTTATGCAGCAATAGAGAATTGGACCATCACACCTCCCAGCCCTCCTCACCATCTCCTGGTCCTTCCCTTCTGAGCTTCTGTTGAAGGTAGTAGAGGTGGGAGGGCATTGAGGTGATCTTGGCCATGGTCATCCTGTGGTCTTGTGCTTTCAATCATCTGATTGTTGGAAAAGAAGCATTTCGAACTGTGGATGGGAACCACTAGCCAACAACTCATGTTGACTCCACAGTCCACATTTGTGACAATTGGATGAAGGGTACACACGCCTTCTCTATTAACTGACCCTTGGGGACATGGCACCTACTCACCTCCTCCCGCTTCCTGTGGCAGGCAGGGACAGGGCACTTCCTGCACATACAGAGCCACAGGTTTGCAAAGTTAGGATATTCCACCCACTTTAATAAACAATTGACTCTCAAACGACAAGAGTTGGAACTATGCGGATCCATGTCTAGGCAGATTTTTTCAATAAGTGGGGAAGCCGAGATGGCTCATTGGGTTAAGTGCTTGCTTTGCAGCCGTGGGGTCTGGGGATTCAGCCCCAGCCCCGGTCCAGGCAGCCCCATATGCTGAATTGGGGCAGGCTTCCCTCATGTGAGAGGACCCTGGCTCAGTTCCCATCCTGTGCGGCCCCATGTCCACCTGTGTGGAATGAAACCGTCGAAAACTGATGATGTATGGCTGTGGACACTGCTCTGGGCCCTCCCCCTTCTCTTTCTCTCTGTCAAATAATAAAAATAAATATTAAAAAAAAAAAGTTCCTGCACTATTTTCAGTCCACAGTTGGGAGTCCACAGTTACTGCGGGCTGACTGTGTGTACTGATCTATGCCATTTTTATACATGGGACTTGAGCACCTGCAGATTTTGGTATCTGCCAGAAGGTCCTGGAGCCAATCCCCAGCGGATACAGAGAGATAACTAAGTTTTGGGGGATTCAGAAATTATACACAGATTTTCAACTGCAGAGGAGGAAGGGTCAGCACCCCTAAAACCCCCTTATTGTTCAAGGGTCAACTGTGCAATAACCATGCCGTACAACTAATGGGCAGAGAAGTTCTTTAGAGCATTAGGTGTCAAAGCCCAAGTCTGAAAAACATGATCGTCCCCATTTTAGTCTCAGGAAGGTTGGATGCAAATATTCACGTGCTTGGCAGAAGGGACTGTGGTCCGCAGGGTGGGCTCTGTTCACCAGGCTGCTGAACCAGTGCTGGGGGTGGAGCCTAGGAGTCTGCATTTTTTTTTTTTTTTTTTTTATTATCTTTTCACATTTATAGAAATTATCTTTTTGTCTTCAGTACATATTTATTTCTATTTTACTTTTTGACAGATAGAGAGAGAGACAGAGACAGAGACAGTTAGAGAACCGAACTGTGGGAACTCCCCAGTTCAGCACGTGGGTCCTGCCTGGGCCGGAGCCGGGATTCGATCCTCGGTCCTCATGGCCTCAAAGCGAGCGCTCAACCCG
>PVKE010004352.1:0-65322 GCA_004027555.1 Craseonycteris thonglongyai
GCATGGGTGATGTGATGTGGAGTTGTACATCGGGAAACTATCTAATTGTTACCAACCAATCTCACCCCATTAAATTTAACAATAAAATATAATATTAAAAAAAAAAAAAAAAGAGGCAAGGAGCTATCTCACAAGATTTGCCTTTGCTCTACATGTGTACAAAGTCGCAAAGGCCCGGAAGCTGAGACAAGCTCACAAACCCACTGTGGGTGAACAGCCTGGGGCAGGAGCCAGGGTCTCAAGGGAAGGAACGGCGTGGCAGGACGCAGCACCCTCCCTTTTGGATCCTTTGTGCTGGTCGTCTTTTTGGAACAGGGTCTCCTTCCCCACTCCTTTTTCCTGCTGTGTTGTCCCTTGAGGAATGCGATGGTACCCAAACTAGCAAAGACCTGAGAATGGAAAAGGAGGAAGAAGATTCCCCCAGTACTTCCTGTCTCCAAACCTCCACTTGGGTATAAGGTATTGACAATGATGCTAATCACAGCCGCCTCCACAAGACCAGGGACCAGTGGGATCAAAGGGCAGCAGGCAGGTTCCAGAGAACTGATGGCACAGGGGATTTCATGACCCACAGGACCAGAAGTGGGGACCCACCATCTCTCTTCAGACCAGAGCACTTTCAAGGTTTTTAACACACGTACACATGCATGCACCAGATGATGGGGAAGGGAGGTGGCCACAGCACCTGGTGCATCATAGTCACTAAGTCTGCTTATTTATCATTTATTTTTAAAATATATTTAAACAGCAGCAATCACTTCCAAAAAAAAAAAAAAAAAAAATTACAATTTTTAGAATAAAATTATAATGTTTATAATGCGAGTCAGAAAGAATTGAAGGTACAACTGAGAATCAAATCACACAGTACTGAGGGTGGCTGGAAAAGCCAAGGCCCACTAGTTGGAGGGTTCAAGCTGACAAGAGGTCCCAACCTGTGAGGTTCCCACCCTCAAATCACACCCCCAACTCTCCATTGACGAAACCAGTGTCCTCTGGGCTACAGAAGAAGCAGCAAAGAGCTAGCCCTCTGTGGGGGATCCCCAAACCCAGTCCCCCACCAGCCTGGGACCTGCTAATCGACCTCCTCCATGTTGCTGTAGGTGGGGGCTGGGCGGTCCACAGGGGGGGCGAAGCGTTCAGGGGCTGTCCGCGTGGGGGCCACCTCGGGGGCCTGGCCAGGGCCTAGTCCCTGCAACAGAATATGAGGACAGGGGTTGGGGGGTGCTCAGTATGCTGCCTGGCATCCCAGGGGTGCTGGCTCGGTGCCCCGGCACCCAAGGGAGGGCCCCAAGGCAGGCGCAGACAGCAGTGGCATTGAGACAGAGAGACAAGATCAGGCCTGAACAGTCTTACTTTATTAACATTTTAAATACAGGAAACTGCTTGGGCAGGGCTAAGCCCCAGGACAAGGGTCAGAGCAGCAGGATGAAAGGACAGACAGCTGGACAGATACCCACCCAAGGATGCTCTTCCCCGGCGGGTGCCACAGTCCCCACCTTCTCCCTCCAGATGCACACACTGAGCCCCAGAGCTGGCCCCACCACAGAGGCAGGCATGCCTGGTGGGCAGGCAGGTAGGCCAACTCAGGGCAGCCGCCTGCAGGCGACCTCATCTCCAGCGACTCTGGGATACCAGAGGATAGAACACGTTGAGCACGAGAGCCACCAAAGCAGCCACGGTGCCCAGAACAAAGTACCGAAGGCAGCCCTCATCTGGTGTGGTAGGGCCACGTGGCGGGGGGCCCACCCAGTCCTGGGGCCCCCAGGGACCCAGGGGCGCAGGCCCCTCAGGTACTGGCTCCTCCTCGGCCTCCAGCTCCTGCCAAATCCGGGAAGCCTAGTGTGTGGAAACGGCCATCAGCAGCCAGAGTGGGGGTAGGGGTGGGAGTGACCCAGTGTCCCTGAGACCCCTGGCCATGACAGTCCTACCTAAGGTGACTGGCACTAAACCCCTACATCCCAGGTCAAGCAGCAGGGAGGTAGGCAGGCAGGAGCCAAGCGGGCCATTCACAGGGTTGTCTAAACTGAGAGCACCAAGGTAGGTGAATATTGACAGCATTCTGGTTTCCTCAAGATGATTCCCAAGTGACATGTAGCTTCCCATGATGGGGTGGGGGCTAACTGGTCAGATGTTTAGCCCAGGCCTCTCACAGAAGGCACTGGCTCATGGAAGACAGAGCTGCCAACCCGAATAATCTGGCTCCTCCCACCCACGTCCAGATCCCGACCACTGTCTTCTGCGTAGATTTCTGAGTCTGAGCCCAGAGGACTCAAGAGACAAGAGAATAGCAAGGAGACTAGACAGAAAAGAGGTGGCTAAACCCACCAACCAGGGCTATGGCACCCCATGCCAGTAAGAGTAGACCCCAAAGGCTCAGCGGAGGCAGATGCTCACCTCGGAGAGGGTAACGGCCACCCCAGGCCATGGCCAGCCTGGATAGACTCTGTCCTGAGTGCACATCAGAACCCGGGTGATCGTAAGTAAGAGTTTGTGGGTAGGCATGTAGGTAGCAAGCAGAGGAAAGCTAGGAGTGTTGGGTACAGTCTATTCATGGCACCGTACCCAGTAAGGTTCAGAGCAGCTGCCTGACCTGTGCCAAGTGGGCGCCCATGTGCACGCCAATGGCAGCACGTTGGTGTGTGTACTCCTAAATGTCCCTACAGCACAGGGATCCCTCTGGCTAAGGGTTTGATGTAACAGAACCGTATCTGCGGCTCACGGATGCCAAGGCCGCAGAGGCCTATGGCTAGAGGAGAAGCAGCTGTGCCCTGCCCGCTCCCACCTGGGAGTTAGGCCCCACTAGCCTGCGAAGCTTCCCCCGTGCCTCACCTGGCTGGCAGCAGCCTCAGCTGCAGGGCCCAGGTCTGGGTGGTGCTCAGAGTGACCCGCCCGGGGGGGCCTCTCCACAGGAGAGTTCCGCCGACGGTAGAAGAGTACATAGGCATAACGCGTAACAACCTGGCTCTCGTCTACTGTTGTCACTGTGCTGTCATCAAACAAGCGCCAGCCTACAGCAAGGTAGGGAGAGTGTGAACATAACCTGCACCACCACCCCTACCACCTCTCCAGCTGGCTGCATGTGCCCTCACCCACGTCGCTGCGCTGGCTGCTGCGGTCATTGGGCAGGCGTGCACAGGCGGTGTAGTGGCCACCGATCATGCCTCCATAGTGGTTGATGACAGCATACAGGTCGTAGCTGGGCAGCTGCTCCTCCTTCTGACCGATGCAGAACTTGCTCAGGTCCAGGTTCCTGTGGTCCCAGTGGAGAGGTGACCCAGTTAACAGGTGCCCAAGATACCTACTTTGGCTCCCATGCCCTGCCTACAGTCACCAGGGTCCATCACTCACCGAACAGGGAACTCTACCAAGTCATTGATCTTGTCACGCCAAATGAAACTGCGGAAGGAGAAGCGCTTGAGCTGCACAATGAGCACATTGGGCAGGCGCCACAGCAGCAGCTGCTTGGAGGCCTCACGGTGTTGTTTGCACTGCGGGCAATACCTGAGAGGGGACAGATGCAGGGTCAAGACCAGCAGGTCACCATTCCGCCCTGCCTCGCTCCCTGCCTGCTGCCCTGTCCTCACCAGGCCTCCTCAGGGGCCAGCACCTCAGGCCGCGTGAAGAGGTTCAGGCACTGGTCCAGAGTGAAGTGGCCGGCACGGGCAGCCTCACCAGCAGAGCCAGGATCCTCGGCACATTCCAGCTCCTTGGAGGCCACCAACACAAACTCCTGCAGGCGCTCATTGTTCCGCCAGACAAGAGCCAGGCTGCAGTCATCACCCAGCTCCAGTGGGCTATCTCCTGGAGACAAGTGGAAAGGGGGATCATGCAACTGTGGAGAGCAGCCACCCACCCCTCCACGGCTCCCACCCCCACGCCTCAGACACCTTTGTCCTCTAGTCGCTGCTCTCGGTTGGATGCATCAATTTTATAGATAAAGAACTGGGGTGTGTGGGAATTCATGGCTTCACTTGAGTGTTGGTAACCGGGCACAGCAGCTGTGAGAGAACATATGAGAGCTCCCTGCCTACCAGAGCCTAAACAACCTTCCCAACCTCCCCAGCCCCAGCCCCAGAGCCTTTCATGGGCTCTTACCTTCGGGCCGGGACACCCTCTCACCAGCAGCCAAGCAGCCAACTTCAGTGGGCCCACTGTCCAGGGTCTCGGAAGAAACTCCACTGGTGCTGGTTACAGGGCCCCGATCAGGGGCTGCACATGCACGGACAACCCCTGTGTCCCCCTCAGCCATGGAGGTCACCAGCTGGAGCTCAGGTGGCTGGATGGGGTCCCTCTCACTGTCCCCGGCCTCCAGGGCGCTAGTGGAGAGCAATGTGGTGCAGCCAGGGCCCTGGGACTCCAAGGCCATGCGGCCAGGCTGGAAGGGTGGCTGGAACACGCTCACAGAATATCTGGTAATAGGCAGCAAGGCAAGTTAAGAACCCTGACGAGCCTGTCCAGCACCTCTGCCCCTGCCTATCCTTACTTCAACCCCGGGGCACTTACCGGGCATAGCCCTCTAGCAGCTGAGCAAGACGGGCGTAAGTGAGGCGTGAGGCGGGTACACTGACCAGGAAGGGGTAGCCAATGTTCTCAGGGCGGCAGAGGCCCTTGTGGTCAGGCCAGTGGGTTTTCTGGCAGAGCCTGGAGGGAAGTGGGAGGGAAGAATAAGGCCTCAGCCCCGCCTCCTATGACTCTCCCCTGGGAGCTCGCCTCTAGCCCTGGGAAATAGGGGTGCCAGCCCTGCCGCCCCCAGGGCCGGGGAGGGGGGGTGTGGGTCCTCACTGGTTGCAGTAGCCCACACGGTAGCACCGAGTACAGCGCTTCAGCTTCTCGTCCTCTGACTGCTGTTTCCGCTGGCAGGATGCACACTTGGAGATGGGGATGCTGGGCACCTGGGGGCGCTAGGGTGGGTCGTCAGGCTCAGCAAGGCCAGGTCAGGAGGCCATGCTCCACCCACCAGGGCCCTGTGCCATCACATTAGCCTCCACTTACCTGTTGTACCTCTAGCACCACCACGCGCTCCTTAGCCAACTCTGGGGATAACAGTTCGAAGCAGAGGAGTGTGTCAGTTGGGGACACAGTGTCCAGCGAGTGGGGGGGCAGGAACACACGGTGGAAACGATTCTTAATCACCTGGGGACAGAGCACACACCAATCCTATGAGAACAAGCCTTTCCCCTGGCCCTGGCCCAGAACACAGGGAAAAGGCCTGGCCCCGAACCTGGGCCTATAGGAGCAGGGGTGGGGACTGTGGCCCAAAAGAGGCACATGCTTCTGTTGGCACCAGCCTTAGTTCCCAGTGGAATCAGAAGCCTGGTGCATCCGAACCTGAAAGACCACACCCGCTCTCCACACTGCGGGCTCTACCCTGCCATCAAGGAGGCAGGCCCTGCTGCTGCAACAAGGTTATCATGGAGGGGCCATACTGGACAAGGCTCCTCCCTATGTGTACCCCTACGAGGAAAAGGGCGCTGCTAGGCTGGAAACTAGAGACCTTTGGGGAGGACCGGCCCACAGATTGGGGACAATATGAAGGAGCCGCAGATGGAGGGAGAACCACAGCTGATGGAAGGACAGTTCTGCAGCTCAAGCTCCTTGTTTGAAGAGGGAAAAGCAGTTGGGGGCCATTCACCAAAAGGGGAGCCAACGCTGACGATGGCTGGGAACTGAGGGCACCTCTGTTGTGCAGCCCAAACGCCCAGTTTCAACCATGCCTTACCCAATGGCACACCACCTGTTCTTTATAGTCACATGCACATTCACGTGTACATGTACAAATGAGTGACTGTTCACGAGTGTCTATGTGCTGACTACGCACGTGTCCACATGCTTAAGAGACGGGAAAGGCAGATATACCTCAGCCAGACGCAGGTTTTCGGGCTTCACATGGACATTCTGAGAGAGGGACTCCAACACTTCACTCGCACTGGAGTTCTCCTTGCTGATGCTCACCAGGAACTGTGGTGACGAGAGTAGTCTGAGTCTATGGGGGAGGTGGGCCAGGGTCCCACCTCCCCTATGGAGTGAGGAGTTTACTCCTCACCTTGATAGGCTTGCTGTGGGGCTCCCGGGCAAAATAGAAGACAGGGAGAACCTTCTGCTTCTGTGGCAAGGGCACCGGCAGGTAGAGGAATGGGTCAAAAGTAATGGAGACCTGCGGATGCATAGGTGGCACTGGGTGGCTGCAAAGAGGGCAAGGGGCAGGCGGCAGGCCCCTGGATGGCTCTCAGGACCTCACAGCCAGCCAGCAAACTCTCAGGGAACTGGATGGACCAGGAGGGCCACCAGGAGAGAACAATCCCTCTCTCTGGCACTGGAGGTCCTGCCCAGCCAAGTCATTTATCACTGTGCCCCTGGCTTGCGCTCCATTGCCTTTTGAACCTGACCCGTACCCCTGCCCACCTTCCAGCTGTCTTTGAGCCCAAACATCACTTTTAGCTTAGCCAAGCTTTCCCCGCCAACCTCTACAGCCCATACATGAGCCTAAGGCTTCTCATCAGCTTCCTTGGCCAAACTTTGCCCGTAGCATCTAAAGACACACATGCCTCTGACCTCAACTGGATCAGGCTAGCTAGGCCAAGTGAGGGGGTCTTTCTAGGGGAGTACGTCACACCTTGGCACACACGGGGCACACCAGCTTCGACTTGTACTGGCCCTGAAACAGGTCCACGATGAAAGAGTCATTCCTCATCTTGTGCCGCTGCCATGCTTCCTCAGCCACCACCTGAGGGGCAGTGTGGTGAGGACCCAGGAGACCTGGGGCCCGCCGGGGATGTGCATGAGACATGCCCACCTCTGCCCCCAACCCTGACCTCATCGGGCCGCCCATCTGAGTCCACCGTCTCCGTGTAGGGCTTGTTCTGTATGCGGTTCAGGTCCTCGTGCAGCCCATCCAGCAGGAACGCCATGAACTCCTGGGCATCATGCTGGGCGTAGCCCGTGAACTGACTGGCCTTGCTCGCCACAATGGCCTGGACACAGGGGGAAGGTGTGAGCCTGGAGCCCCAGCACCAACCATGCACCCAGCTGGCTGGCCCTCCATGCTCTCTCTAGCCAAGGGTGGGAGAGGCCACAGATCACCTTCAACTTGGAAGGCTGGAAGGCGTGGTGGGTGCCCTTCCACAGTGCCCGGAGCAGCACAGCGAAGCCGATGGCCAGACGCCCACCTGTCCCCAGCGGGTTGTTGTAGTTGATCTCGGCTTCAAAGGAGCGGTCTAGGGACAGGTGCCAAGCAGAAATGTCAGCGGGAAAAGGCATCCCCTGTGCCCACAGCCCCGAACTGCAGGCCGTGCTCTCACCATGGAAGAAGTCCCGGAGCTCCCGAGTGTTGGACAGAGACTGAATGACGCTGTTCATGAAGCAGGTGTTGCCTAGATTGACAAGGCCAGTGAAGCCCGGCAGACACACCTTCTTCTCTTCCTCCTCCTCTTCCTCCACGCTGTCTCCACTCACGGGACTGTGTGGCATTGGAGGCACCATACATGTGGGTTTAGGCTGTGGGAGCAAGGGGGAGGGGGCATGAGAGAGCAGCCATGAGGCTCTCCAGCCTCCAACCTTGGCCCTCCACACCCCGGGATTCTCACCGAGGCCAGGTGTGGCTCTGGCTTTGGGGCTACATGCTCGATGGGGGTGCGGGCTGCCACACCATCTAGCCCTGTGTCCTCCGATCGAGCCTTGGGTTTCTCCTTCTCCACAGCCCGGGCTTCCTCCTGGCCTGTCAAAGGGTGTGGGGCACCTCCTGGTGGGGTTGAATCCAGGGGGGTTGGACCTGTCGGCACGGCAACCTTTGCACCACCCACTGCACCTTAAAAAGGGGGAATTAGGGGGCTGGTGGTTAGCAGCATGTGGCAGGGGGTTGGGGTCCCGGTCATGTGGGCTGGACAATGAAGGGAGCTCGTGTGCAGACCTCGTACAGCTGGGGCCTCCAGGCCCCCCCAGCGCTGACTCTGCCGCTTTTGGAGGCAGATATCAATGCGAGAGGCCGTGAAGCAGAAGGTGCACTGCTCTGGCTCAATCAGGTTCCTGCGGAAAAAGACTGAACTCAGGAACTTAGGTGGAATGGGTGTCTGGCTAGACAGGCCAGGGAGACGGAGTCCAGGTTGGGACAAGAACAGTGGTGGGGCTGGGCACCACCCACCTGAGCTTCACCTGCCAACGGAAGCTGGTGTGGGGCCCACAGCCCGAGTGCAGTCTCAGGAAGTTTCCATCACTGCAGAGGCAGAACAGGGAGCAGGGCAGGGGAAAGAGCATGAGACACACTGTCCTGCCTTCAGCGCAGGCTGCCCGTCTCCTGACACCCACCCACCTGGTCTGGAAGATAAGCGTGAAGTCCTGCTCGCGGAAGAGCACTCGAGAGGCGTCCCTGCGGATCTCCTTCACATACACGTGTACCACCACTGAGTCCGGGCCCTTCTCATACGAGTCATTCTTGACAAACGCCAGGTTCACCAGGGACTCAGGCTCTATTTTGAGACCACACTCAGTGCCACCCAGAACAGGTTCCCACCTGTTACTATTCTACTCCCTGCCTGCCACCCCCAGCCCACCTTTACCGTCCACCAAGGATGCAGCATCTGCTATCACTGCCAGCTCTTCTTTAGAACGATCTCCTTTCTCAGGGTCCCTGCTCCGGGTCGTGGCTGGGGAGACTGTGTCATTCTTGGGGGACACTGCCTTCTCTCCTGCCAAAAGTGCTAGATTCTCCTCTGAGCCCAGGAGGCAGGTCTGGGGGTTCAGCAGTGGTACCTGGAGCTGGTCCTCAGCATCAGCCTATTCATGACGAGATTGTAGGCAGGATTAGCCCCTGGGCCTGGCAAGTGATCCCACCACTGCAGTCCATGCCCTTTCCCCCATCTCCCAACTCCCACACAAGCACCCTACTCTCACCTGGGTGGCTGACTCAGTCAGGAAGGTGGGAGCATCGCCCTGGGGTCCAGGGCCATCTCTGGACCCATCCCCCTCAGGCCCTCTGCGTAGATGCACAGCCCTCTTGGCGCTGGGCCCTGCCTGGGCCCCGGGGCCAGTCCCCGCGCCTACCTCACCACGTCCCTGGGCCCGCTTCTGGTTCCGGGCCTCCTGCTTAGCCCGGCGGGGCTCAAGGCCTGGCTCCTGGGCAATGGGAGAAGGCTCCTGCCCATTCTCCTGGCACTGCAGCCCCGGCACCAACTCCTGCATCCCTAGAGGTTTCTTCTGCCAAAGATATAGCAGTTAGGCCCTGTCAACTACACGGGGTGCCCCTATCCTACCCTTTTCTGGAACTTACCAGGAGAGAGGGCCATGTGAGCAGAGGCACCTTCTTGGGCAGTGCCAGCTGCAGGAGGCCACCTTTGCGAACCTGCACTTTGGTGCAAGAACTTTCTATCTCAGCGTAGAAAATGCCACCCCACTGCCGGCCACCTGGAGACAGAGTGGGGGCAGTGAGCTAGGGCGGAAGATACCAGAGACTCAAATACACTGCTAGGCTCAGACACGATGCACGCACCTGGAAGACGCACCACACAGTCTGTGTCCGTGAAAGCAGCGTCCACCTCCTCCAGCCGCAGGGGACCAGCTCCCACACGCAGCTTGACAATCACCTCATCTGCACTCTGCTTCCAATCGAGCAACAACTCTGTAGGGGAAGTGTCAGTAAGACCACGAGGGTCTCCATGAACTCCTGATGGGGACAGGCAGCCTAATGGGACTGCTCCAGATGAGGGCTATCCCCCCAGGGCCCCCTCTTCTCCCCTAGCACTCTCGCTCCCTAAAGGCCTATTCATTACTCACCCTCTTTGGTCAGTTCCTCCTGGGGAGTGGCCACTGACCCTGACAACACAGAAAAGAACGGGGAAATGATAATGGAAAGGCAGCCTCCAAGACCCCATTATCCCACCAAGCACCATCTTTAGATCTCGGACCTCAAAGCTGAGGCTCTACCCAGACTGCCGTGGATCCTTCTCTCAGCATCAGACCAGGACAGAAAGAACAGCAAAAAAGTCATTTTCCAACCCCCAATCTGTATGATCAACAGGAAGTGAGGAGGAGAAGGCCACAGGCTCTCTGGGAACGACATTACCACCTCTCCTAGGATCTCCATCCTTGCTCTCCTGGTTTGCTCGATCCTTCTGCTTCTTCTTATTGGTAGCCTCCTCCAATCCTGGGGGCCCTCTCCTTGGGCCTGTGGCACTGGTCCCACCAGACATCTTGAGCCGCTTGGTCGACAGCCAGAGTGCCCCAGAGTCGGCAACGGCGTCTGGGTCAGGGCTACGGCGCTTTCTTCCTGGCCCAGCTATTTTGGCAACTCTTTGTGGCCAAATTCTCCAGCAAGGAACCGACAGCCTACAGAGAAGGGACCAGGGATCACTACCAAAGCTCAACAATTTGCTCCTTGGTTACAGCCAGGGCTCAGCAACCTGGGATACTCCTAACCCTACAAAGCAGTATCTTTCCACCATCTGGTATAGCCTTGGACACTCTCAGACTATTCTGAAGGGGGAATAAATAATGCAAGTAGTGGCAACTTCTGGCCAAGCCTCATAGATGCCTGCTACATAGATCGGCAAAGATGAGAGCCTCACCGAGGAGACGCAGGATTAAGGTAGCCATGGCCTGGGACCAGACTCCTCCACCAAGCTGGAGAGGAGCCATGGCTCCAGCCCACAGGGCTGGCACTGTGAGCAGGGTGCTCACTTTCCCTTCACTCTCACTGGCTGCTTAGTCACCACCCAAGAAATAGGAGGTGGAGAAGGAAAGCCGGAAAGGAGATGATCGTGCAGCAGGAGGACCAGGTTCTGTAAAAAGGCCCAGCCCAGGTGCTACCACTGCTCAAGGAAGGTCCTGGGGGATAAGGTACCGCACCTGCCACCTGCCATCTCCCCATCCCCTCTGAAAATGCTCCTGAGGCTTTTGCCCCCTACATCCCAAGAGAGATTCCTCTGCCCAGCTGTTGTCCCAAGCAGAGTGGGGCCTGCAAACGCTGGGGTGAAAAGGGTATCCAAACGCCACATTACCCTCTCAACAGCAATCCTGCCCCCAGAGCCAGGGCAGAGCAGGCACCCAGTTGAGACTGAAACAGACATCATCCCCTTCAATCTCAGGTCCACTCACTCATCAGATCTGCATCAGAGACCTTCTACCCAGTTTCCCACAGGCCCATCAGTGGATTCTGGGCTGTATCTCCATCCAAAATAAAGTTCTCAAAATTGAGATCGTGGTGGGGATGAGCTATGAGTCCAGGACCTCTGGCTGCCTCAAGCCAGGCCTGAGACAGTAGCAAGAGAGATCGTGACTGGTCTCTGTTCACAGGGTGTTATGTGGGGGCAGATATCCTTCTGTGGGTCAGATGTGTGACCGGTGGGCTGGATCTTTAGTGACGACAGGTCCAGAGGCAAAAAGAGGGGGCACCTCCGCCTCTGTGCACCCAAGCCCCAGCTGAAGGTCGCATCCCTCCCCCATCCTCCCGGAACTTCGAGGGGATAAAGGGACTATCTGCCTTACAGAATCAAGTGGTCTAATAGGATCGCGAGGGGGGTTACTGACCGCAGGCCAGCGCCCCAGCCGGGCTGCAACCCAGTTTCAACCTTCAAACCCTGGGCCCGCCACCACCTCCTCCAGGAAGCCGCCCTCGCTCGCCGCCAGCCTGTTCCGAGGCGGGAGGCCGGCCACAGGCGTAGCGTAACTGCCCCGCCTGCATCGGTGGGCCCCGGGCATGCGGGGCTCGAGGGGCAGAGGCGGGACTGGCCCGTGACCTTGAGCAGGCTGCCCTGGGCCCGCTTTGCGGCCTCCCCACTCCGGCCAGACAGGCGATTGGCGGCCCATCCCACTCACCGAGCCAGGCCACGGCCACCAGCCCTCTTCGGGCCCTGGCAACCCGCTCTCGGTTCCGGTTCCGGCGTCAGGTCGGTTCCGGTTCCGGCGCGCCCCTCCCCCGTCCCGGCGCTGCCGCCTCCGCTGCTGCTGTTTTGTTTCGAGTTCTAGTTACCGGCCGTGGGTGGCCTAGCGCCTGAGTTGGTGACGCACTTCCGGCGGGAGCAGGGCACAAACGGAGGAGGCGGGGCTCCGGTGTCTCGCCCGTCTGGGCCCGTGTGGGGGTAACTTGGAGGTTCCGCCCAGAGACCCCGCCCTCCTCAAATCAGAGTCCAGGCAACACAGTAGATTCACGCCGGTTTATTGGAGGCCTTGCCGGGTTGAGAACTGTTCCATGTATGGGCAGTAACTCATGCGGGGCGGGGCTGGGGACGGGTAGGCCTGGGGCAGGGGTCACTGGCAGGTGTTGTAGATCTGGACCTGCAGGTTGATGGCTTGAAGCACGCTGCGCAACCTGGCCTCCAGCCCATCCAGCTGAGCGGCTTTGCCCTCCAGCGCCCGCTCATTCTCCTCATAAGTCCCTTCCAGTTCTAGGAAGGGCAGGTCTCAGCTGAAGGGTCCTCCTACTCCCACAGTCCCACATCTCTGGTGCCTACCTACCCTCATCCTCACCTTGCAGCCGCTGTAGCTTGTCCTGAGCGGCCTGCAACAAGTCCCGGGCCTCATCACGCAGTTGCTCTGCCCGCGCCTGCGCAGCCAGCACACCCTGGGCCTTGCGCTCAACCAGGGCCTTCACTGTCTGGTATTGGTCGCCTAGCCTGCCCTGCAGCAGCTGGGGATATAGAGGGCAGAATCAGCGTGGTGGCCCAGTGGAGGTCTAGCCTCTACCCTCAGCCCCTCGAGCTGGCGCTGTCTCAACCTACCTGCTCAGCTTCTCTGGCACGACTCTGGGCACTGCGTGCTATTTCTTCAGCACTAGAGGCTGCCAGGCTATTCCCTGCTCGTTTCAATTTCAAAGACTCCAGGAGATCATCCAGTTGTTGAGCCCGCTCACCTGCAGTGCTCAGTGCCTGCTCTGCACCTGTCATTTTCTGCTGCACCTGCCAGGGGGGGCCCCAGCATTAAACAGGTCAATGAGGTATGCCCATAACCTTGCCCCACTGACGTCCCAGAGATACCACACCTGCTGCAGGGTCTGCTCCGTGTCCTGTGTGTCAACCATGGCCCCCTGGATAGCACCCTGTGCGGCACCCTGTGCCCGCTGGGCCTCTTCCAGCACCGCCTGTACTGTCTCTGCCTTCTGTTTCTCGCCCTCGGCTCGGCTCCTGGGGAAGACAGGGAATCAGGGCCTGCAAGTGTCAGGACCAGGTGCCAAGGATGGGGATGAAGGTTGGGGTCAGACCGTGCCCTGTGTGCATCCTGCAGTAGCTGCTCCGCCCGACGCACATCTGCCACCGTACGCGCCAGGATTGCGTCCACATCCGCCAGGCTCCGGACCCGCTCTGCAATCTCACCAGCCAGGTGCTGGATCTGCTCCGGGGATGCTGGGATGGAGAGCTCTAGCACCCGTGTGGCCACCATCTCAATGCTATCAGGATCAGCCCCCTCCTCTATGGGAACACAGGCAAGCGCTTAGGAAACACATTCTCCAGCATGGGTATGGGGACACAATCTTGAGGTGTGGACTCAGGGACTACACGTGGGATATGAGTTTGCTGACAGGCATAAGGATGTAATCACAATGACAAGGACAAGATGTGGAGTACAGACTTGGGGACATGTGGGCAAGGACTCAGGGGCCAGACATGGGGTCATAAGCACAGATCTAGTGCAGGCCCTGACCCAAGTATGAACCCAGGGGCACACATATGAACACAGACACGGGCAACAACCACATGGCCTGGGCCACACGGGAGGCTCACGGCTCAGGAAGTCCTTCACATTCTGGATAAGTTCTCGCAGTTCCTGGTTGGCCTGCTCCACCTGTCCCCTGGTAGCGTTTGCCTTGTCCAGGGCCGCCTGGGCCCGCTGCTGTGCCTCGCCTGCCTGTCGACGGGTCTCTTCCACCTGGCTGAGGATGCCACCACCGTCTGTCAGTGCCCGCTGCAGCTCTGCCTGTGTGTGCCGGGCCCGGCCCAGGGCCAGGTCTGCCATGGCCACTGCCCCGCTGCAGCTGAGGCCTCCACAGCGGGGCTGCCCATCTTCATCCCGACAGCCAGCACCCCCACAAGGGCTCGTAGCACAGGGGGCATCCCCCGGGGCCCCACACACCTGCCAAGCACAGAACAAGTCAGGGCCCTGTGGAAGGAACGGCCACGCCCACAGGCCCCACCCCACGCTTGTGCCTCACCAGTTCATTTATGCCTGTCAGGCTCAGGCTGTGGGCACGGGCAGAGAGCTCCTTCAGTGCCCACTCGTTGGCCATGTGCTTGTGGCTGAAGTCCTCCCTCTGGGCACCCATGAGCCACTCTGTCCTGCGCCGGGTGCCTGCTGAGTCGCTCACAGGGCTGGGCACTGTCAGGGTCGATGTGTTGGCACGACGTTCTGCCTCTTCAGACAGGCTGTGGGCATGGCGGATGCTGTCATAGGCACCTGTGTTGGGCAGAGGCAGGCAGTCAGCTGAAGATCAGCCCTGGTCCACCTGCCTAGCGGGCCAACAACTCACCCAGGAAGTTCGAATGCTTTAGCAGGTCCAGATGCTGGTCCAACTGCCGCAGAGTGAGATTAAGCGCCAGCGCGTCTCGCTCCAGATTGCTCAGTGCATGGTTGGCATTGAAGTTCTCATCCTGCACATCTGTCAGCTTTGCTTCCAGCTGGGTCAGGTGCTCAGTGGCCTCCCCGATTTGATGCCTGTGCCAGGACATGGAGGTGGGGGGTGGGAGTGTTTATAGAGGCTTCAGCCTCAGGATGGGGCCTCATTCCCATCCCATCATGCATCCGAGGCCCGTCCGCACCGCAGCTCCTCTGTGGTCTCCACCAGCTGAGCAGTGGAAGCAGCTGAGGAGTTGCGGGCACGCACAATGCCCTGCACAGTGCCCAGCTTCTCCTGTATGCGCCAGAAGCGGCTCTCAAAGGCTCCCAGCACACCCGTCTGCTGCAGCTCCTGCACCCTCTGCTCTAGGCGCCGCGTTCGGGCGGCCAAATCCTGTACCACACGATCCCAGTCCCCAAAGCACGCGTGGCAGGGGTGGCAGGCAGGAAAGACGCCCGAGAAGCCACGAGCACACTGGTCACAGCGCACTCCAGAGACGCCCGGGCGGCAGCTGCAGTGGCCTGTGGCACGGTGACACTGAGGCATGTCTATTCCACGAGGGTCACAATCACAGGCTGCAGGAGAGGGCAGATCACAGAGTTAGGGGGCCAGTGGGGCATCCTGGGAAGCCCCCCAAGTACCCAGGCTCTGCTGGCTCCCTCACCACGGCACTGCAACCCGGGGTCTCCCCAGTGGAGCTCCTGGCACTCAGAACAGGTTCGCCCACCGAAGCCAGCATGGCAGTGGCACTGCCCTGTGAACTAGAGTGGGCAGAGGGCAGAGGGCAGAGCCTCAGAGGCTGAGACCTCGGGACTTGAGGCAGACCACTGGTTCCACCCATCCAGGGATTCCCAGGAGGCTCCCATACCTCGTTGCAGGTGGGTCCTCTGGCTCGGCTTGGGTGGCAGGCACAGGGCTGGCAGCCACGGCCACTGGTCAGGTTCCAGAAATTGGGGGCACACCGGTCACAGGTAGGGCCCTGGACGTTGGGGAGGCATGGGCACTGCCCACTGCTTGGGTCACAGTTGCACCGCTCAGTGGATGGGCACCGCTGGGGATCTGTGCCCAGCAGGTTGCAGCTGCAGCCTGTGCCAGCCAAGGTGAACACAGTAAGTCAAGGGGAGCCCGAGCCGCGGAGCCCCGCCCCGGCCATCCCCCCCCCCCAACTCACGGTGACAGCTCTGTCGGGCAGCCTGCCCATGAAAGCCAGGCTTGCAGTGGGCACAGCGCGGCCCCTCCGTGTTGTGTAAGCAGCGCAGGCATTGCCCCGTGTGGGGGTCGCAGGCACCAGGGTCCGTGGGGTCAATGTTCCCACTGCACTCACACAGTTGGCACTGGCCACCTGGCCTTGCTGGGTCCCCAAAGTGCCCAGGGGCACAAGCTTCACATCGCAGCCCTGCTCGGTCAGGGGGAGGGCATGAGTGTACAGCCCCAGCCCCCGCCTGGCCCCTCGCCTGCGCCGCCCCCGCCTGGCCCCACGCCTGCGCCGCCCTCGCTCACCTGTGTAGCCGGCCCGGCACTGGCACACCATCTGCTGGGAGTACCCATCCCGATGGCAGGAAGTCGCAAAGTGCCGCCGGCTGCCGGGGCCTTCAGGGCAGGGGCAGGGCCGGCACTGGCCCCCGTAGGGAAGCTGTGGGTCCCCATGGAAGCCAGCAATGCACCTGCATGGAGGGGCAGGAAGAGCTGTGTCATCCCTGAACAGCCCACCCGCCCACCACGCCCCTCACAGCTGCCCGGGGCTCACCTGTCACAGTGCTCGCCCCCTGTGTGGTCCCGGCAGCCCAGGCAGGCTCCCGAGTGGGAGTCACACTCATCTGCATGCCCATTGCAGGCACATGGCCGGCAGCTAGGGAAGCCCCACTGGCCACGCTGGCAGCGGTCACAGCGAAGCCCAAAGGCACCCGTTCGGCAGGGGCACTGCCCACTGGTCCCTTCACACAGGCCGCTGAGTGCCCCCTTGGGGCTGCACTGGCAGGCTGGGGGCAAGGCAGAGGCTGAGCCAGGCTGGGGGGTGGAGGGGCATCTGGGTGGGGTCAGGGCAGGAAGGCCAGCGAATGGCAGACACCTTCAAGGGACTCGGGCTGAGAGTATGGGGTCCAATGCCGCTAGAGGAAGAGGGGAGGAGGCAGAATGGCTGTGGGCAGGAGGGGCATGTACCTTGACAGCCCATGGGGCCAAAGCCATAGTAGCCAGGGGCACAGTGGTCGCAGCAGCGTCCAACCACAGCAGGTTTGCACAGGCACTGGCCGCCGTGTGGGCTGCACTCAGAACTCAGCGAGCCCTGAGGGTCGCACTGACAGGCTGTGGGCAGGGGGTGCAAGGCCACGTCAGGCCAGGCCCCCACGCCTCGGCCCCACCAACCCAGTCACAGGCACTCACGCAGGGCACCATTGTAGAGCAGGGAGGACAGGCTGATGAGGAGGGGGCCACAGGCCTCAGAGGGAAGGGTCTTGCCAGGCATCAGGCCCTCCTCCTGGCAGTGGTAGTGGTCAAAGGTGGCGCGGCGTTCCAGGGCAGCAGCGTCACCCCCACTAAACATCTCCAGGACCAGGACACGGGGCAGCAGCACGAGCTAAAGAGACAGGCAAGGAAGAATGAGGGTCAGAGCCGGGGCCGCCCTGGTGATGCGAGCGCCTGCCTGCGCTTTGCCCTGCCACCTCGGTGGGTGTGAGGACCGGGGCTCGCTCACCGAGTCGATGAGCAGGCTGGGAGTGGCATAGGCGGCCTCCAGCGTGGCACTGCTTCCTGTTCTCAGCAGCTTCAGCTGCAGCTTGTAGGAGACGCCAGGCTCGAGGCAGACGGGCCTGGGAAGCACCAGGTGCCTGGGAGGAGGCAAGGACAGGCCTGGGGTCACCCAGCATCCCTGTACCCATCACCCTGGGCCTCTCCCACCCCACCCATAGCCATCAAACCATTGGCCAGGCCACCCCACCCATAGCCACCAAACCATCGGCCAGGCCAGCAGACAGCATGACAGAGCCGGCACAGAACATTCCGGCAAACCTGCCTCGCTGGGATCACCCACCTGCACTGACCAGTCTCACTAAAAACACACCCCACACCCTTGCCACCACCCCACAGCGCTTCCCCAACACACACAAAAGAACTTGCCAACTTTTCCTCAGTGACCTCTTCCTACTTCCTCTGACCTTGACCTCCAACCTCCAGCCTCTGCTCCTCTTCACCAAGATGGCATCGCCTCCCTCCTCCATCTCCTAGGTCATTCCCATCAGCCTGCAAACCCACGCTAGGGTCCTTTTCTCCCCCCGTGAAGAAAATCTTCCCTCAGTCCCTTCAGGTTCCCCCAGCTGCTGCCTTGTTCTCCTGCCCAACAAATTGCTAAACTTTGACTGTAGTCACTGCCTCCTCTCTCGAGCCTCCCACTCCCATAGAGCCTGTCCCAGGACGCCATGGAAGCAGCCTATGCCAAGGTCACTAATGAGCTCCGTGTCGCCAAACCCAGAGGCCACTTCTCTATCCTTATCTGTTCCAGCATTCAGCAGCACACAGTGAGTTCAGGGCACCTTCCTTCCTGAGACACTTCTCTAGGATCCTGTCCCACATCCCTGATCTTCGCCCTTTCCTTAGCATGTCCCTGGCTTCCAACACAAGAGTACCCCAAAACTTGGATCAGGCCTGTCTTCCTTTCTCGGGTTGTTTCATCTAGACCCACTGCTTTAGTGACAAGCCCAGAATTTGTAACTCCAACTTGGGCCCTCCCTGTAATTTCAGACACAGAAATCCAATCACCCGCTGGCCCTCTCCCCAATTCTAAACCTCTCAGATCTTTTCTTTTCTTTCTTTTTTTTTTAAAGATTTATTTTATTGTTTGAGAGAAGTTGAGAGACAAAAAAGTAGGGGAGGGCCCAGAGCAGTCTCCATAGTTGTATGTCATTAGTTTTTGACATGGTTTCTTTCCACACAGGTGGATGTGGGGCCATGTGGGGGTGGGGACTGAACTGGGGGTCTCCCGCATGGGAGGAGAGAACCTTCACCGACATCTGGCAACCAGTTACCAGTCGCACCACAGGTCAGCATATGGGTTTACACAGGCCAAGGCCGGGATTTGATCCCCGGACCTCACAGTTGCAAGGCAAGCACTCAGCCTGTTGAGCTATCCTGGCATCCCAGAACTGTTCCTCCTTATGTCTCCATCTCAGTAAAGAGCCCCATTCCCATCTAGATGCCAAATCAAAACCCTAGAGTCACATTTCTACTTACTCTCCCTTTCCTACATGTCTAAGCCATTGGCTCTGCCACTAGAACCCTCTGGAACTTTCCTCTTCTTGCCACCTCTAATGCTACACGTCTGTCTAATCCACTGTCACTTAGCTAACTCAGTAGCCTCCAGTAGACCTTCCAATTTTCACCTTGACCCCTTTAAGTCTATTCTCTACTCAGCAACCAGAGGGATCTTTGTTAAACAAAAGTCACAGTTGGCAAACTATCTATAATGTGTACGGCCAGGTTCCCTCTGCTATTCGCTTCTGTGTATGCTTGAATATGTACATGATACAAAGTTTAAAAAGAAATGACTAAAATAGATACATGAAGTAAACACTACCTACAATGTAATAAAACAGTAACCAGACCAGTTACATCTTTGCTGAGTGTTCTAATGTTCTCTCCACCCCTCCCCCTGGGCACTCCCTCTAGTGATGCTGGATACTTTCCCATTAGCTGCTGCCTTGGCCCCTGGAACTTAGAAATGGCGAGCCTTGTTCTATCTACTTTCTTCCTCTGACCAGTGCCATGCCCAACAGCACCTGGCAAACAGCACTTAGGAGGAACTTGAAGGAAGGGACAGATAAATGAGAGGTGGCATCTTCCAAGTACCCTTCAAGGAGTTTAGGGCTGACTCACAGCCCGCCACCCTTGTAGGCGCTGCCATTAGTGCCCCCACCTGGTGTCTGGTCGCAGAGTCCCTGGGATGTGGTCATCCTTGGGCAGCACATGCCCACACACGCTGTGGGCAGACACAGGCCCTGGGCGCTGCACGGTCAGTTCTATCTCCGCCCATTGCTCGGGGACCTGGGGGAATGGCACGCTGGAGGAGATGGTCCCACACCCAGAGGTTCAGCCCTGTGTTAGGTGTCACCGGACCTGACCTGGGGCTCCAGGCGCAGCAGCAGGTCATAGTCCATAGCTCTTGGTACAGAGGCCACCAGGAACTCCAGTGCCTGGCCTTCCTGCAGCCTAGTGAAGCCGCGGCCTGTCCAGGATGGAGTTCCCCCGGGGCTTGCAAGGCGCTCCACCACTTCGAGGGCCTGAGGAGAGATGCAGCTGTGGGTGGGGGCTCAGGCAAGGCAGTACCCCGCCTGCCACAGCCCTTCCCAAACCCCAGATCTCCAGCAGAGGCCCCACCCAAGGCCACACGCCCATAAGCCTGCCTCTCCAGCCATAGTTGCACTCAGGACCTGCCCTCCGCCACTGCCCCCTACCTGGCCTCGGGTGTCCTCAGCCTCCCACATGAGGTGGTCAAGGAAGGGTCGGAAATAGCCAGGCTGCACCTGCTCACAGCGCCGCCCCACCATGTGCTGGCGGCAGCGGCACTGACCCGTGGCCTCATCGCATCTGGGGAGCACACAGTTACTCAAGAAGGACCCCCTATCCTGCCCAGGATCTTTTCCTACCTCTCCTGGTGCCCCTTATACAGCACTCACTGGGGATCCAAGGCACCACCCACGTCACAGTCACACGGACGGCAGCCGAGCAGGTCATGGCTCAGGCCCCAGTGGCCAGGCTAGGGGAGAAGAGGTTGCTGGGAGCCAGAAACCGACCCCCCACCTCCCACCCCTGCCCACCGCCACCCAGCAGGGAGTCCGATGATGGCTCTCAGCCTCTACCACCCCTTGGGGAGAACTGGTTCCCAGACTTGAGGCCTCCCAGCCAGGACTGGGCCTTAAGCTCTCGCCACCCACCCAGTGGGGCATGGACAGTACCCCCCAGCCTGTGCTCTGAGCATAAGGGCTAGACCCCAAATCCCCAGCCCCTCCACACCCAGTCGCACCAGGCAGCGGCTGCAGCCACGTCCAGTCACTAGACGCTTGCAGAAGCAGGTTCCACTGTTGGGGTCACAAGGAGTGGACCCAGGCACTGTGCCCCGTGCATCACACTGACACCCTACAGGGGAAGGAGACCCATGAGCACTTTGGGTTGCTGTGGCAGTGTTTGTGGGCAGTGGGGTCAAGAGTAAGAGGTCAAAGGTGAAGGTCAGCGCAGGCGCGAGGGCAGGAAGCACATACGCTGGCAGCCGGCAGGGTCACTGGCACTGAGCCCAAAGTAGCCATCACGGCATCGCTGACAGCGCGGGCCCACCACGTGTTCTCTGCAGCGACACTGGCCAGAGACCAGCCCCAGGGCAGCATCGTCACGGGAGTCACATCGGCCCCCATCTTGGGAGCCCATGGGGTCACAATCACAGGCTGAGGGCAGAAAGAGGTACAAGGTCACCGCAGCCCACCGGTCATCTCCCAAGCCCGCCTCCACCCCCAATTCCCAGCCTGGCTCCACCCCGTGCCCGTACCCCACATCTCCCAAGCCCCCCTCCACCCCTGTACCCACGGATCCCCAGCCTGGCCCCACCCTGTGCCCGTACCCCACATCTCCCAAGCCCCCCTCCACCCCTGCACCCATGATTCCCAGCCTGGCTCCACCCCATGCCCATACCCCACATCTCTCAAGCCTCCCTCCACCCCTGGATTCCCAGCCTGGCTCCACCCTGTGCCCTGACCCCACATCTCTGCAACCTAGTCTGTCTCCCAGGCTCCCAGCCCAGGCCCAGCCCCGTGCCCAATCCCAGCCTCACGGCGGCACACGGCTGGGTCCCGCGGGTCCTTGGTTGGGTCATGGTAGAAGAAGGGTCGGCAGAGCTCACAGTGCTGCCCGGCTGTGTTGTGCTGACATGTGTCACACACGCCTCCACTCACGTTGCCAGACGCCAGGTACATGGCCATGTCGAAGTGACAGCTGTGGGCATGCCCATGGCACTCGCACTCTTGGGGGAGGGAAGAGCCAGGCAAAGGCCTCTTGAGGGACCATGACCCAGGTGTGAGGGGTGTAGGGGGCCCTAGTGCCACCTTACGTCCCTGCTATAGGCCAAATTTTGGGGTGGGGGCTCAGCGACTTGAAGGCTTCAGCACCATAGTGGGCCCCATACCCAGAGCCAGGTTGTGGACGAGGGTTGAGGAAGCCCAGGGGCGTCAAGGCCTGGATACCCTTCGGACACAGCCTGATATTAGGGTCTTGGCCAACCAGCTCTAGGGTCTTCCCAGGGCACAGCCAGACCACAGAGTCCTGGGGCTACAGGGGCCAGGGTCTCACTCACTCTTGCAGGCATGACTGTGGCCATCCTCAGCTGGATGCCAGGGCAGATCATGATAGAAATCCCGACACTGCTCACAGTTGAGGCCACGAGTATTGTGTTTACAGACGCAGGCCCCGTGCACCTAGGCGGATGGGCAGGCATGTGGTCAGCATGGTCCGGCCATGCCTGCCCCTGCCCCCAGCCCTGCTCCAGGCAGCTGAAGCCACTCACCATGCCCTCAGCATGGGCTGGCGCCCCTGGAGCCGGTGCACACTGTGAGCCGTGTCCATAGCAGAAGCAGTTGCCACGCACAACCAACTCGTAGAGAGCATAATAGTACTTCTCGCGGATTTCCCGCCGTGGGTCAAGCAGGTTGTCCCCCAGCGTGTGCAGCCGCGTCAAGTTCACCCGTAGGTTGGTGATCTTCAGCAGGTCTAAGTGTGGGGGAAGTGTTGGGGGCCAGCTGGCCAGGCAGGCTCTCGCTGCACCATAGCCACCCAGGGGCTGCAGCTGCCAAGGTCACCTTGGGAGACCTCCTGTCTAACTGCTTTATGAGCTAAACTGGCCTTGGCACCTTCCCTAGGAAGTGCCCAGAATAGCTACCGAGGCTCCAAATAGTCAGTAGCCAGACACCAGGACTATGCCAGGCACGAAGGGTGGAACACTCACTCTGGATCCGTGGGCTGTAGGGGTCTGGGATAGGGATGGCAGGGTCCAGCACACGATAGATGACCTGGAGGAGCATGGAGTCATTAGAGACACCAGACCCTGCCTCAGGCCCATGGATCCCCTTCCCTGTACCACACCCAGAGCCCAGCCCTCACCTCGCCCTCCGTGGATGGCTCGATCTCCGAGTAACGGGACTCACAGACCACGTCGTCCCAGTGCCGTGGCGGAGCCAGTGGGACTCTGGGGAAGTCAGCCCCACAGTCGTAGGAGAAGTATCGATACACATGCCAGGTGCGTCCAAAGTCGGCCGAGCGCTCCACCAGCATGGCCGCAGGACGGAATGTCTGGGGGGTGAGCATGGCTGATCAGGGGGCAACAGGACCCAAGTCCAGCCCAGGCCCATCAAGAGCCCGGCCCAGCTGGGGCCTGCCCTCAACCAGCTCATGGACAGGTGGGAGTGACCAGTGGAAGCCAAGTGATGATCAGGGAAGGTAGCCACCTCCAGCAGGGAGACTCATGGGTCCTGGGCTAGAGGGAAGCAGTGGCTGACACAGCCCGGGATTAGGGCAGCATGTGCACAAACCTGGAGCAAAAGGCAATAGAAGGTGTGGGACAGGAGGGAGCCTCCCACGCAGCCAGAGCACAGCATGTGAGCTTAGGGAGAGTAGGAAGAGGGGCTGGGACTCTGTTTGGGGGGTGCAATGGGGAGCCAAGCAGGGGGATGCAAGCAGGCTCCCAGACATGCCAGCACCTTGAAGGTCATAATGAGGTGCGTGAAATGGAACTCAGCCTCCAAGTCCAGCTGGATGGTGACCACAGGGACACCTGGGGCAGGAGTCGGAGGTCAGGGACTTGAAGCTACAGGTGGGCAGCCCTGCTTAGCCCAAGCTCCACCCATATTCTCACCGTTCTCTGACTGCCACCAGGCTGCCCGGCGCTGGGGTGCAAAGCTGGTCACTACATTCTGGATGCGATGGCTGTTTGGGTTGTCTCTAGCAAAGGGGTGCCGGGAGTCACACAGGAAGCACTTCTTCTCATCCTGGGTTGGGTCACGGCCAGGGGTGTCAGGGTCAGGACTTCAGCCAGTGCCAGTCCCACACTGACTCAGCCCCCCACCCCCACCCCGGCCCCAGAAGTACCTGCAGGTGGCTGACAATGCAGTAGGGCTGGGGGCCATGCAAGCCGCAGGTGGAAGAGGCAGTCAGTTTGTCAGCGCGGCCCACCAGCAGGTCACCCGTGGCAGGGTAGCAGCTTCCTCCAGAACAGCCTGGCATATCCGGGGCCTGAGCTTGGGCCAATGAGGTGGCCAGCACTAGGGACAGTGGGTTAGCCGGTTCTGCAGTGCTCCCACCGGGTAGTCCACGCAGCTGTCTATCCCAGGACCCACCATCACATCCCCAAACCCCAAGAACCTTCACCAGAACCTCTCACCACTCAGCAGGAGGCCTACTCGAAGCTCCCAGGGCCCAGACAGTCCCTGCCGGTCCCTCCCTCGTTCCCCTGAGGCCTGTTCCATCCTAAAGAGGAAGGGAATCGGGATGAGAGGTCTGGGCCCCATCCCCACCCGCCCCCTCCCCTGGGGTCCCGTGCTGACCCTACCCGTGTGGGTCCTTGGCTGAGTCCCCACTCAGTCCACTGTGGGTCCTGCAGTCCCACCACTTGCTGAGAGTCTGGCGACTTTGAGCAAAGTTGGGAAGCACGGCAGGAAGGAAAGCGTGGAGCGGATCACAGGCAGGAGCGCAACACCATGTAGAGGTCTCTGTCTGAAAAGACCCTCACTGGAGAAACCAGACCCAGACTAGCTCACCTGAACATCTTTATTGTGCCCCCATGCCCAGACCTCCACAAAGCAAGAAGGTAGGGGGTTTGGGGCATCAGGCCACCACAGTTAGGGGGTGCACTAAGTGGGGACCATGGCATGAGCAAAGGGCGCGGAGTCTGATCTTCGAGACTTCGAATGGCTCATGGAACCTAGCCTTTGTCTCCAGGGTTGTGGGTGCTGTGGAAGTCACCAGCAACTAGGTGTTCAGTCCCGGGGCTCCAGCATCAGCAGGGGCTGGGAGGTGGCGTACATAAGGGGCGTCAGCTCCCCTATTCAGGGAAGCTGGAAGCTTCAAGATGCCCTGCCCCAAGGACCGGACAAGATGGGGTTAGGGACAGCGATGGAGGAAGGCCATCCCCTGAGTGGCGTCCGGCTCCCGGGGTCTGCGCCTCCCTGAGCCACTACAGCAAGTAGGAATGAGAAGTGCAGTCTCAGGTCTCCCAGTAAGAAAATGGGTACCGGGTTGCCGACAACAGACTGACCGGAGAAGCAGCGAGTGGATCCAGACCTTGTAGCTACTGATCCGCTCCGGACCTTCTGGCCCGCCGGGAGTACCGTAGCCTGGGCTTGGAATGCGTGCTGCCGGGCGAGCGTCTGCCCCACCCAGGCCCCTGGGACAGCCGCTAGGACCGGGAACTCAGGGGATCTGTAGGGCCAGGGATAGGGGCGCAGGGTAGAGTACCTGGAGCTGTGAGCCCAGGGGAGAAAGCGGGGGTTCTTCAGATGAACCACCTGGCTTCACAAGGAGGGCAGGGGGGTCAATCTGTTGAACTTTCAGGGTCTCTGGGAGTTACTCCAGTTATCTGGAGTAGGGGTCTCCAGGCACCTGGGGGTTCATGTAGTCAACCTGGGGGCGCTCAGGGATATTGCAGGTGACTCAGAATTTTACAGCACTCAGAGATTAGGATCTATCAGGGTCAGGGGCACTAGATGGACTCAGAGAGTTTTATATGGTTTCTCTGGTTTCTCAAGGCCAGAGGGCCACTGGAGAACATCATAGAGTCACGTGGGGGTCACTCCGTGGGTTCTGTGGTCTCTCAAGGTCAGGAGATTCCTGGGTCACACTGGGGTCACTCTGAGTCACCCAGGCCGTCCGAGTCCCTCTCTTGGGCATCCGTGGACAGCAATCAGCAAGTGGCATAGGCCTTGGCCCACTGCTGCAGGTGCTCTAGCAGCTCTGCTGCCCGCTGCTCCAGGGCCCACAGGGCGGCCACCTTCTTGCCCAGTGCCTGCTCATTCTGCACCAGGCGCCGCTCCAAGCCTGGGGATCCATCAGTCACCTGAGCCAGGCTCCGACCTCTGACCCTGATTTTCATCTCTGTCATGACCCTGACTCTGGCCCCTTCCCTGAATAAGCTCTCACCCTAATCTACATTTGACCTCCTAGTTGGAACTTTTGATTCCAGCCCTGATCCCTCCATGAATCTGGACCTGACCTGGACCCAGCCCAGACCCTCCCACCCCATCCCTGACCCTGGCGGCCACACACCCTCCAGGTGGCTCCAGCTGTTCTGCACCCGCTTCAGCAGCTCTTGGGCTTCGGCGCGTGTCCTCTGTACCCTCTGTTCTGCGTCCTGCACCCTGGCAGTCAGGCTGTGTGTGCCCTCCTGCAGCTCTGCCACACCTAACCGGGCCACCTGCAATTCCTAGAGCAGGACCGACCCTACTGTCCCAAACACACGGTTGCCCAGGTTCCTGGGGGGCAGGGGTTCTCAGAACCCTGCCTCAGCCCAGTTTAGCCCAGTCCCAGCCTAAACCCCACTTCCTACTGTTCCAGTGGAGTCGCTGGGACCCAAATGTCTCCTGCTCCCGTCTCACCTTGTCCAGGCCCCCAGCCAGGCCCATGGCAGATGCTGCACACTCCTAAGCCTCCTGGGCCTGCTGCTGACTCAGGGCCCAATGAGTCCTGAGAGCCACAGCTGTACTGGACAGAAGCCCCAGGACCGGGGTCTCATCCACTGCCAGCGCCACCTGGGTCAGGTGCCCTGCCACCTGGGGCAAAGGTCAGGGGATCACAGGGAGGTCACAGCAGGGCAGCAACTAAGTAGAATGTTCACATGGCCAGGGGACTTAGTAGCATCATGGTATCACAGTGGGTCAAGGCCCTCAGGGAGAGAATGGGACCACAGCAGCCAGTGAACAAGAGGTGTGATAGAGTTGAGGGGTTCAGTAGGGCATCACCTCCTGCACACGGGCCTCCAGGCCTTCTAGCCTCTGTTTTGCCGCCTGCAGCCCTTGCTCTGCAGCTCTTGAGTGAGTTCCCGCCTCAGCCAACGCTCCCTGAACATCCAGCGCTTGGTCCCGGGCCCTGGCTGCACCCTCCCTGAAGGGTGCATGTGGTCAGGCAGGCATTCCTTTCCTCCTCACCCTCTGACCTCTACCTCCAGCCTCCTGGCGCTTCACCTGGTCTCCTGTGCCTGCCGGAGGACACTTTTAGCTCTGGGCAGCTCCCGGCCTCCTGTGTCTGGTGCAGGGAGGGCACTCTGGATCTGATCCAGCAGGAGGGCAATGTTACCCTGGGGGAGGGTCACTGCCAGGCTACGCCAGGCCACCAGCTCCACACTCTTAGCATCTGCACCTTCATCTGTGGAGATGGAGGTAGGGCTCTTGGATGGGAACTCTGACCCCTGGCCCACCAACAGACCCTGACCCTAACTTCTCACTGACCCTGTCTCTGACACAACAACATGATGTGCGAGAGGCTTACAAGAGACCGCTGTTCCATTTTCAGGAATTTTTGTGGATTCTAATCAGGCTTGGTGGGATTACTTTCATCATGGAAAATGAAAAATACTAGTCAGTTCCCTTTGACCTCTAGCCAGTTGCTAAACTTTTATCAGCACACTAAATCTCCCACCTGACCCCTTGTCAGCCCATTCTGGAAGGAGTGTCCTAGCAGTGACGTGGCTACCTGCCTGCCCCTGCCCTCAGCTGTGAACAGACACACAATAAACAGACATGTACCCAAGAGGAAACGCTGGATGATATGCACAGTTGTTTGCACAGGGGCCATCGTGGCCACACCCCAGGGACCCCTTGCCCGATGCCTCATCTCCTGAGCCTGGATTCCAGCGGAGCTTGCTGTGGCCTGGATTTGCTGCAGCTGGTAGGAGTGGATCAGATGTGAAATATGTCTCCTGCAACTCCATGACCAAGCCGTAGTCCCCTATGACTCCTCACCCTCTCCCTCCCTGGCCCACATGGCTCTGTACCAGTTGCTGATGCTGTTTCAAGGCTGCGATTGCTATGTCCAGGCTATAGGAGGAGTTACGGGAGGCAACCAGAGCCCACTGGGCAGTGGGCAGGGTCCCAGGGCAAGAGGAAACATCACAGGGTAGAGGAACGCAGGCCAGCCCAGATCCCTGGCCCCTGCATTCCTGCAAAAAAGATAAGGGATCCAGAATGCATATCTCAGATTCCTTATTGCCCTATACTCAGCTCTGTCCTAGGAGAGTCCTCGCCTTGGCAAACCACCCCCATATCCCTCAGCAATGACCCCTATGTCCACCCACCACTCCAGCTCTGACTAGGAGTCTCAGAAACTGTGGGTGCAGCATCTGAACCCTGTCAACCAGCCCTTTCAGTTTCAGCTTCCACATAGCTGTCCCTGTAGGCTGGGATGTCCCCCGTAGCAGTTGCTCCGTCCACCGCCGGGCCTCTCGAGCCTGTCCCAGGATGCTGTCTGGTTCTCCAAGTATAGCCACCATCTGGGCTCTAAGCATGGCCTCCTGGGAAAGCAGGGCAGCTGAGGAGACCCAGGCTTCAGCGTCTGCAGAATATGGGAGGGATGGATAGAGGGGTGGCTTGGGGCTCCACTGGCTGAGGTAGGCCCAATCAAGCTTCTTGGGTCCTCCAGATACGTGAGCAAGGGCACCTGGGCCACTCCTCCTGACCCAGCCTAGCCCCTGACCATCTGGCCGCACCTTGGACTCCTGTGGACCTCTTGGGCCAGGCCAAGCCCTTCACACAGTCTAGTTCCCGGGATAATTCTTCCAGACGTTCACACTGGCCCCTAACCCATGGCTCTCTTTCTGCCACAACCTGTCCCGTGGCCCACAGTGTCTGGGCCAGTGCAGTCGTTTCTCTCCTGTGGGAAGATGGAGCAGCAGCTGGAGATGTCCTCTCCTCCGTGACTCCTCCCTCAGAAAATCCACCTGACTCCCAGAGCCAGGGCTCTCACAGGCCAACCTGCGAGCCTCTGAATCCCGGATCCTGGGAAGCAACTGGAGACCCCACTGACCCCAGACCTCTTGCCTGAGTCCAGCTATCCACTCGGTGAGTTGCTGCAGGGTCCCCGCAGCGGGTGAAGGAGAGTCCAGGAGCATTTGTGCCTGCTGCAGTACCCGCTCCAGGGCCTGCGGGTGCCCACCCTGGCCCCTGGCAGCCCAGCCAGGCGTCCCCTGGCATAGGGCAGCCACCTCTTGAGCCATAGCTTCCAGCTGCAGCCGGAGCAGAGCCAGGCGTTGGTCCCAGGACGTGAAACAGGTAGGGCAGGACATGCAGTGTGGGAAGCCACCTCTGGAGCCACGGGCACATGACTGGCACCTTGGCCCTGAGATGCCCTCTTTGCAGAGGCAGGCACGTGAGTACGGGTCACAGCTGGGTGTGATGGAACCCTGTGGGTCGCAGGCACAGGCTGTGGGAGGAGAGAGTGGGTCAGGGCAGGGAGCAGGCAGCTCTCACCCTTGCCCAAGCCACTGCTCAGAACTGCCATAGACACTGGCATATCCCCTGGCCAGGGAGGCCATACTGCATGGCCACCCGTGGGCAGGAGCACAGCACAGGGATGCAGGGGCTTTACACCCCAGTCAGGGGTCAACTAGGCTCAAGGACCAGCAGGGGGAGTCAGGACAGGGCCATCAGGGTATCCCCTCTGCAGGAATGCCCCACATGGTTTTGCCAACCCTGTTGCCCTACAGCTGTTTTCACAAGTCTTGAAGTTTCGGAGCAAACAGCGGTCAGCATGCTGTGGTCTCCCTCAGGAAAACCCCACCGCTACCCGGCTACTCCACACCCAGTGGATCCCCTGCATGCCCCCTCACCTCGGCACTCCTGCTCGGGGTCGCCCCAGTACCCATCCTGGCACCGGGAGCATGTGCGGCCCCCAAATCCTGCCCGGCAGGGGCACTGACCTGTGACCTGAGGAAGAGAATGGTCGTGAGTGCTGAGGCAGCACATGCACGAGCACAACGCCTGCCCTGGGCTGCCCACAGCTGTGCTTGGCTGAGGGCGGCTCCCTTCCTGCTTCCTCTGGCCTGACCCCCTCGGCCAGCCCCCACCTTCCCACAGACCGTCTGGGTTCTCTGCTCCTGACCCGCTGCTGCCTTTTGCTTCCCTGGAACACCCCATGGTCTCCACACTCTCACGATCCCCACGCCTCCTTCACCCCAACTCCCCCCAGCTCCTCATCAAGGACACAAGCACACACTTCAGACCTTGTCACACTTGGTGGCCGACCACACTCAGGGAAACATGCGCTTCCCATGGCCATCCCTCGTTCCTGTGCCAGCTCTCCATCCTAACCCTCCGCCTGTGTCCCCTCAGCTTCCTTCCCAGCCCCCCATTCTACGTGCCAGGACCCACTCGCGGTGGCCACCATCACACTAATGTGCGGCTGCACACGGGGTAGGGCTCAGGCAGCTGCCTCTGCTCTTCCCAGGCCCTGCCGCTAGCTCACGGTTAATGTCACACAAGAGCGGAGATTCGCACAGCTGTTTGCGGCCACACATACACCAGTGCTGGTGGTCACGTGAACACTCACATGAGCCATAAGTGACACCCTGTCACAGGCACACACCCATTCACTCACCCCAGCCACTGCCATATACTATGTGCAGCATGGGCTCACTCACTGGGTGACACGCGAGCTGCAAAGTGTGCTGGACGTGGCAGCTGCAGGGCTCGCAGCCCCGGGGCCCCCCCAGGTTCCAGAAGAGGGGGGCACAGTGGCTGCAGTCCCACCCCAGTGTGTGTGGACGGCAAGGGCACTGCCCGCTGAGCTGGTTGCAGAAGCAGCCTTTAGCCCCAGATGGGCAACTCGCAGGTACTGTACCCCGGGGGTCACAGCTGCAGCCTGGGGAGAGGAAGGTCTTGGCAGCACGGGGGAAGGAAAACCCAGCCAGTCACCTTGGGAGGCCCCAACCCCCCTGCCCCCACACTCACGCCGGCAGCCCCCTGGGCGCAGGGCACTGCCGTGGAAGCCAGGCCTGCAGTGGGCACAGCCAGGGCCATGGCTGTGGTGCAGACAGCGCTGGCAGTGCCCACTGTGGGGGTCGCAGGCAGCAGGATCACGGGGATCAATGTTGTTGTTGCATTGGCAGGGCCGGCATGCGCTCCTTCTGGGGTCTCCCCCTGGCCAAGGACGCCCAAAGTAGCCAGAGGAACAGCGGTCGCAGTGGGGGCCTGGAGAGCGTTGGGGGTAGGTATGTATGTGTGGACTGTCTCAGGATTCCTCGTCCCCCCAGCCAGAGAGTCGGAGGTCTAGCCGGGAGGGCAGAGGACAGGATAGCTACATTATGGCCCATCTTCCTGGCTTGCAAGTTCCATGCGTGTAATTTCTCGCATGTGACCCTCCCTCTCTGAATGGGAACCCCTTGAGGAGAGGTGCCCAGCCTGCAGCTGCACATACAGATGGCACTGGCAAAGAACTGCCTTGTGGGCCTGACGGGATTATGAACAAGTGAGCAGGGCCACGGGTTTGTGACCGCCAGCCATGGCTCACCTGCATAGCCAGGTGCACAGAGGCACATGACACGTCCACTCGCACTGTCCACGTGGCAGGAAGTCCCATGGTAGAGGTCAGAGCCAGGGTGACCGGGACAGAGGCAGGGCCGGCACTGCTGGCCTGAGCCCAGGGTGGGGTCTCCATAGTAGCCGTCCAAGCACCTGGGTGCAGCGGCACATGGAACGGGGCCTGGCCCGCTCTTTCTAATTCTCACCCTCCCCCTTCCAGTGGCTGTGCTGACCTCTCACAGTGCTGGCCTGTGGTGGCTCCGCGGCAGGCCTGGCAGACGCCGGTCAGTGGGTGGCACAACTCCGCGTGCCCGTTGCAGGCACAGGGCTGGCAGTGTGGGAAGCCCCACCTGCCAGGTAGGCAGCGGTCACAGCGGCGGCCAGCAAAGCCCGGCTGGCATGTGCACTGCCCGCTCGTAGGGTCACAGGTAGCACTGGTGGCGCCCTGGGTGTGGCAGTGGCACTCTGTGGGGAATGACAAGGTGATCAAGCCATGCGGAGGAAGGTGGTGGCTGGTCCCAGACCCCACACCCACAGGCCCCCATGGCTCACCACTGCAGCCAGTGGGACCAAAGCTGTACGTTCCAGACACGCAGTGGTCACAGGCACGACCGACAATGTTAGGACGGCAGGGGCACTGCCCACCCAGCAGGGCACACTCGGTGCTCAGTGACCCCTGGGGGTGGCACTCACATGCTGGCAGGAAAAAGGGCAAGGTCACATGAACCCCACGGTGCCTCCTGTAACCCCTATCCTGCAGTCCCCCCAAGCCAGGGGCACACACTCACGGAGGCCGCCCCCGTGGAGCAGGGCTGAGACGCTGCAGACGAGGCGGGCACAGGCCTCCGACGTTATACCAGAGAGGCCCGTCCTCGCTGCCTCCATGCAGCCCGCTCTGTGCAGCTCCTGCAAGCGCCCCGAGGCCCCAGGGTCCACAGCTCGCAGCCCAGGCAACTCCATCACCTGCGGCAGGAGCACGATCTGGGTGGAGGGTGGAGGGTGACGTACGGGGCAACGCGCCCAGCCCCACTCACAACCACCGTCCTTGCACTGACCCTCACAACCCCTTCGCTCCCTTTCCTGTTTCTCTTTTGAGTCTGCTTCTCCTTCTCCGATGGCCCCAATCTAGTCCAAGCCATGCCACCTCTCACTCAGAGCCACTGCAGCAGCCTCCCCTAACAATGCTTTCCCCCCACGTCTCTTCCCTGCTCAAGGCCCTTCATGGCTCACCACTGCCCCAGGAACAAGGTGAAGCCCCTCGCTTGGCCCACAAGGTCCTGTGAGGTCTGGCGTCTGCCTCTTCTCACCTTCTGCCCGGCATGTGTTTTTCTCATCTGGATCCTCCTCCCACCAGTCTCGGTCCTCTTGGTGCAATGCCAGGCCTGAGACCCTCGCCCCCCAGCCCATATTGCCCTGCTGTGATTTGTGTCTACCCCAGATGTGGGGTGCAGCCCCTAGGATCTCACCGAATCCAGGAGGATGGTACCCCCCTCAGGCCTCCGCACCCCTCTGGTTCGCCACAGCTGCAGGGTCATGGAGTAGCGTGTGCCTGGTTCAAAGCAGGAAGGTCTGGATAGAACCACCGCTCTGCGGGGAGGAGGGGACAAGAGTAAGGGTGGGTAAGGAGGTCATGATCACACGGTCCCAGGGTGCCCCACTTCCGCTATGACATTATTGGTTCCAAGTTTTCACCATACAACCAATGGAAAAAAAACCAGCTTCTTAAATCCTGCATTGTTTTAAATTAACTCCCTGTTTCAACTGTTCTGTGACATGGTGCTATTTCATACCGGGGATCTTCCGCTTTGTCTGGGTGTTGTTTCAAATGCGTTGGCAGCATAATAGGGTCTTGGTATTGGGAATCACGGGGGGCTGCTTACCTGTGTGCATGGGTCAAGGCCGCCTGGAACAGCTGCTCTGAGGCCAGCAGATGGGCACAGCGAGCACTGCTGGGCAGCGACTGGGCGCGGACACTGACTAATGCCTGCCAGTCTTCAGGTGCCTAGGGTCAGGGGTCAGCAGTCATAGAAGTGCCCCTACCCACCACCCAGCACCACCCATTCACTTGCCTGGTACCCATGCCCTTAACCTGTGTCTCATAGTGCAGGACGATGTCATAGTCCAGGGCACGAGGCACAGTGGGAGCCAGCAGAGAGAGGCCAGCCCCATCAGCAACACGTGCAAAGTCCAAGCCAGTCCACAGAGCAGAACCAGCTCCTGGATGCAGGGGCACGGGCTTCGCTGGGGCCTGGATGTGAGACACAGACTCCCAGGCCCACCACTCCAGGACCCTGAGGACTTAGGTTCCCTTCCCCTAGTACCCCAGAGACCCATACCTCCAGGGCTTGGGCCCAGTCCCTACTAAGACCCTAGTGACTGGTGAGCCCATCCCACACCTCAGATTCCTCACCTTGGGCAGCTGGTGGCTGTAATGGGCTCGTCTGGCTGGGTGGAGGGCACATCGAGGGTCACGCTGTCTCCGAAGTCGGGGCCGGAGCCAACCAGGGGAGGTCCCTGGGGCTTGCGTACAGTTGGGGGGAGCAGGCCAGGGGGCTCCCTGGGGGCAGGTGGGGTATCAGTGTCCTCCAACAATCTGGCCCTGTCCTCTACCACACTGTCCTGGGAGTACAGGCTCCGTCCCAAGACACCAAGCCTCTGACCATGCTGCCACTCCCACCTGAGCTTCCTCACCTAGCCCTGCCCAGCCTCTCCTTCCAACTGGCTCCCTTTGGACACTCCCTCCTTCCCATGAGCCCCAGGGTCTGAGCCTTGATTTCCTCCTGCCCCTCCCGGACACTCACAGGCAGCCGGGGGTCGGCTGGTTGGAGGCCCTGGCCAAGCTCGGCTTCAGCAGTGGCCTGGTCAAGGGTCGCACAGAAGTACCCAGGTTGGAGCTCATGGCAGTAGCGGCCACGGAGATGGGGGCGGCACAGACAGAGCCCCTCCCCCGCCGAACACCTGAGTGGGCATGAAGACAGAATCAACACCTGACTCTGGCCACTTGACCCGCCCCCCAGCCCTGCCTAGTACCTGTTGCTGTAGGCACCCCCAAAGTCACAGTCACAGGGCCGGCAGCCTAGAGAGTCACTGCTCAGACCCCAGAACTCGGGCTATAAGAGAGGACAGGGTGGGTGGAGGAAGGACAGAAGATCTGGACAAGAAGAGGAGGGGCAGGGGCCGGGACTGGGACTGCCTGCTGCAGGAGGAAGGGGCTGAGTATGGGTTTGAATGATCCTCTGCCTGTGGCTGAGACGGGGAGAGGAGACCCCGGTGTACGCCTGCCCGGCTTCATGGAGGGGAGGTGATGAGGACATAGCCAGGGTTAAAATAAAAGTTCAACAAAGGATTTATAATCAAAAAAAGACAACAAAGAAATGGAGTTGTTCCTTGGACTGAAGTCTTCCTTCAAACACGTTTGCTGTGAAACCCCTTCCAGCCCAGTGTCTCATACTGCTGTAATTCGTTTAATTGTTTTTCCTTCAGTTCCCAAAGCTCCCACCTGAGGGCATATGCTGGTTCAGCTAGCCAAAGTGGCACTGACCTTGGTGACCAGGTCAGGAAGTGGCACCACTCCACGTGCAAGGCTCAGTCTACAGTCACACCAATGATATAGCCTTAGACTTGTCAGCTTCTAGAAGCCCAGCACCCAAGATCAAGGTCAAATCAGAAGGTGGTCAAGACTCACCAGACAACGGCTGCAGTCCGGTCCAGAGACAAAGCGTTTGCAGTGACAGGCGCCACTGGAGGGATCACAGGCATGAGTGCCAGGGGCCCGGCCCTGGGGGTCACACCTGCAGGCTGAGGCACAGGGCGCTTAGGGAGCTACCGTAGAAGGACTACAACAGAGGTGGTGGGTACATGTTTTAGGGCGGTGACTGGGGCAGGGCAAGGCCATGAGGGTGGGGAACCACTCTTAGGGTCACTCACGCTGGCAGCCCTCTGATTGAGTAAGGCTCAGGCCATAGTGATCAGGCCGGCAGGAGTCACAGCGCTGGCCCCAGACGTTAGCTTTGCAGCGACACTGTCCAGAGAGGAGGCCACGAGTCTCGTCTGTGTGGGCATCACACAGACCCCCTTCCAGGGCACCCACAGGGTCACAGTCACAGGCTGGATCAGGGGTCAGAGTGAGGACAGAGTTAGGTGAGAGGTCACCCTGGAGTGGAAGGATGGGCAGGGCCAGGGTTGGGGTTGCAGGGCTCATGTTTGCAGGAGTGCAGGGAACGAGGATCTTCCCAGGGATCTCGGTGGAAGTAGGGCTGGCAGAGCTCACAGTGGCGCCCGGCTGTGTTGTGCTGACATGCATCACACACGCCTCCACTCACGTTGCCAGATGCCAGGTATAGGGCCATGTCAAAGTGACAAGTGCGGGCATGCCCATGGCACTCGCACTCTGGGGAAGAACAAGGAAGGTGGACATGGAATGGGCTGACCCATGGCCAGTATGGCCTGGCAGAGTAGGGCACCTACCCCGGCAAGTGTGGGGGTGCCCAGGCTCTGCTGCATGCCACGGGTGGTCCTGGTACAGGTCCTGGCAGTGCTCACAGTGGGTGCCAGCTGTGCGGTGGCGGCAGACACAAAGGCCATGCACCTGGCAGGAAGGAGGGGAAGACGAGTCTGCCCATTTCCCGGTTTGCCCACCCACCAGCCATAGGATGCTCCCCTTACGATGCTCACCATGCCTTTCACATTGGCTGGGGTCCCAGGGGCGGGCCTGCACTCCGAGGCATGGCCATGGCACAGGCAGCTGCCTTGGGCCACAAGCTCATAGAGGGCGTAGTAGTAGAAGGGGTGTCCCTTGAGGCCCCCCTGGGGCCTGTCACCCAGCGTATGCAGTTTGGAGAAGTTCACACGGAGGTTAGTCACACGCAGGAGTTCTGGAGACACAGATTGAGGCCTTATGTGCATTGGTCATCATTCCTCTATGGCTGGGATAGAACAGAAGGAATGGGGGGGGGTCCCTCCCTTGTACATCATTGCAGCGACCTCCTCCAGCACCCCTGCTGTGGGACTTCCACTTCTTTGATCCCCTGGGCACGCCATTTTTGGATGACCACATCCTAACAGTGATAGCTTCGCTCCTGCACTGCTCCGGTCCTGATGTTGCTCCTGAGCTGAAACCTACACATCCCTGCTTCCTGGACACCCCATTCTGGCCTCTCTAGATATTTCCCAGCATGGGAAAGGATTCTATTCCCCAGCTCAGCGTATCATCCAAACCATATAAGGTGTCAGTTTGATTATTTGTCAACTGTCTCACTTTTACGTTGCCTCCAAGAAGACAGTGACCTTGTCCATCTGCTCCCCACTGAGCACTGCTCAGAAGATGCCTAGCACACCGTGGGGCTCAATGGGTACTCAATAAATGTACACATGGCCAGAGATGGGTCCATGGTTCCCTTTCTACTCCACAGCTTAGTCAGTTACCAGGCCAAGGCTGCTTCCTGTATCTCTCCTTTTTTCAGGTCTCCCCTTTCTCCTGATCAAAGAAACAAGCAACAGCTGCTTAGGGACCTAGTGTGGGGGTTCAGGGTGAGCAACTGGTAATAACCACAGTCAAGGTGGGTGGGGAACATAAAGAAAAAGTTAGTTGGGGTTTGTCTTCCTGCTGTGGACGTTCATCATCCTGGCCTGGCTCTGGGTTGCCCTGTTGTTAGATTAAGATTTCTACTTTACAAGAGGTCACACCCAGAGACATCCTGGTACCACCTAGAGGCAGTGGTGGGGATGTAAGGCACCATCTAAGGCCAGGATGGTGAGTTAAGGGGGAGGGCAGCCGTGGGGACGGTGATGGAGGTTCACAAAGGGGAGTTATGAAACACGGTGATAGAGACACGGGGGCACAGTGTTGGAGGCTGGCAAGGAGAGCAGATGTGGACCATAATGGAGCCCTGCAAAGGAGTTCAGTGATGGGGCAGAAATGAAAACTGCTATTTATGCCTGACTCTGTGCACTGGGCACAGGTATGGGGAACAGTGATGAGACAGGAATAGAGGCCAGAACAGAGACAATAGAGGACCATGATGGGGTGTAGCTAGGGAACAATGCTGGGGGGCTGAGTTGGCTTGCCTGCCCACCACCTTTCCCACTGCTGTACACACCCAGGCAGGACCCCATTGCCCCCCCCACCCCCCACCCACCGCCAGTATCTGACTGTCCTGACACGCAAGTACAGGATTTGCAATGGGGATGATTATCCTGAATCTTGGGGTTGTTTGTGTTCTCCACCAGAATGGCTGGGTCCAGAACTTTGAAAATTACCTGAGAGGAAGAAGCAGATCTGATGAGCCTCTGGCTTCACACCAGGGCCCAAACCCCTTTCCTCAGGGCCTAACCTTGCCCTCAGTGGCAGGCTCAATGTCCGAGTAACGCTGGTCACAGACGAGGTCACTGACACTGTGGCCAGGGGCAGGAGGGATCCCAGGAAAGAGGCCTGAGCAGTTGTGGGCAAAGTATCGGTAAACGTGCCAGGAGCGGCCATGATCCGTTGAGCGCTCAAGGAGCAGAGCTGCTGGGCGGAATGTCTAGGAATAGGAGAGGGTTGTTGGGTCACCAGGAGCAAGCGTCACTGGTGGCCATCAGGTCAGGAGGCACAGGGCAAGCCTTTAGGTAGGGGCACTGGGTCACCTTGAAAGTCATGATGAGATGGGTAAAGTAGAAGGCACCCTCTAGGTCTAGCTGGATGGTGACGTTCTCTACACCTGTAACCACAAGGGCTGGTCAGTGACCAGGTCCTGACCTCAGACCCCAGACCCCAGACCCACACACATGCACACTAGGGCCCTCACCACTCTCTGCCTGCCACCAGGTCTTGTTGCCACCAGGATCGCTCTGGGGATCCACATTTTCAATGCCATGGTCTCCCTTTCCCCGAGAGTCACAAAAGAAGCAATTCTGAGAGTCCTGGGGGGAGTGCCCAAGGAGATGGATTAGATACGAGGTGCAGTCAGCCCCCGCTGCCCCCCCCAAAAAAAAAAACTTCACAGCACAGGCCTTTCCCTCTGGCCTCTAGAAATGACATGAACCTCCCCCCAAACCCCCAAGGTACCAAGTCCAGAGCCCTCACCCTCCTCCCCACCTGTAGGTGACCAACAATGCAGTAGGGCTCAGGGCCATGGAGTCCACAGGTGGATGAGGTTCGAAGGCTCTGGCCACGGCCAACAATCAGATTGCCAGTGGGTGGGTAGCAGCTGCTGCTTGAGCAGCCGGGAGGGGGAAGCATGTCTGGTGCCTCCTGGGCAATTGCTCTGGGAGCCTGGACTGGGAGGGGCAGGGTCTGAGCATAGATCCTAGGTATAACCCCCACCCCACCTCACAGGAAGCCCTGCAGATTTTTTCTCCCCCTCTGGAGGGCTCTCAGGCAGAGCCAACATCTCACCCATTGGTGGTAGCAGAAGCAGAACTAAAAAGAGGGGGCCAAGCCCATCTGGGGGTCCTGGGCGGTGGGAGCTGGAATCAGGCCTGAGAGAAAGGATGCAGTGGGCCACACACTGGGCTTCCCTTGGGGAGCTGCATGTGGCCCTCAGGTCATTCCCCATACTTACATGGTAGATGAAAGCAGTGCTATCAGACGCAAGGCACATGCAGGGATGTGGGGCCACCCACAGCTGGTAGCAAGGGGGTCCCAGAGCCAGGGAAACCAAAGGAGGCTGAGCACAGGGGAAGATTAGTAACAGACACCAGATGCAGAAGGTGGGGAGGGGCATAAAGCATGAGGCACAGCTTCTCTGTAGGTCCGCCATCCAATGCAGCTGGAGCTAGTGGGGCCAGGGTTTAGACTAACCCACAGAGGCAGAAAAGATCTGATTCTCATTCAAATGAGGTTCCCACCCCTAGCCCTGAAAGGCTCTGCGTCTCCAGGAGCCTCTGGGGAATGTCCTGTTCCCTGCCAGCCCCAGCGACTGCTTTTCAGGTTGGGCAGCTAGCAAAGGGTTGGCAGATGGGCGGGGAGCTAGTTTTGTTCAGGGCTCAAAGCCCAGCCTCCTCACTAAAGCAGGAAGAGCTGATGTCTGAAACATACAGGACCCTGTTGGGAGGCATGATGAGGCTGGACCTAAGAAAGCATATGGAACCCAGGCAGAAAGCACTGCTGGTGGAAGAAGTCTGGAAACTCTTCTGGCTCAGTACCCCACCCATCCAAAGGGAACATTCCTTGGTCAGTGAGAGAAGACTCATGGTCCCATAAACCAGAGCTCTGTTCTCTGCCGCAATCCCCAATGCCTTGCCATAAACTGGGGAATTTGAGGATAGCCACTCTCCTGGAAGTAGAGGCAGAGGTACATCAGCCACATGAGGCCTGGCCCTGCCCCAGGCAAGCCCAGGCAAAACCTCGTTTCAGCCAGAGCAGTTTGGAGGACTAGGCCAGGTTGTCTAAATCGCCCCTGGAGAGCAGTACAAAGCCCCCTTCCCTGGCCTAAAAACCTTCAGAGTGCAAGGTTCCCCACACAGCCACTTGTCCTACTGTATGGAGTATATGTGGATAACAAACCAGGGCAGTTCCGAGGGTAAGTGTCCCACCCAAGTGGCTCTGTCCCTGCTCAGGGGATGCCTCTCACACATCCGAGACCAGTAACTCAAATGGGGCCTGGAAGCTGCCCCTTCCCACATCATCCCATCACTCACATTGATGACCTGCTCCCAGATACCAGAACCGTCTGGCAACTGTCATCCTGGGGCCACTGTTCCGATATGCACGTGGACACACACACACACACACAACTGGGGCCACTGTTCCTATATGCACACAGACACACACACACCCACCCACCCACGGCCACTGTTCCTATATGCACGCAGACACACACACACACACCATGGAGGGTGGGCAGGGAGACTGAGGTGGAAAGGTATAAAACATGATAGATGGAACAGTGGACATACAACTTGAAGAGTAACAAGTCACAGTGCATTGCGCCATGAAAACGCCCCTCCCGCCCACCCACCCAACCCCACGTCCTCCAGTCTTTGAAAGGAGGCTGGTGGCTGCCAGGGCCCTGGAGTGGCACCCGGAGTCCTCAGGGCTGTAGAGTCCATGGGCATTGCATACTGTGCCATTGACAACAGACAGTTGGGCTCAGTTTCCCCAAACATTACTATGTGAAGGAATCACCGAGTGTGGCAGCAATGGCTGGAGCTGTATTACAGGGGAGAGGTTCACACGGAGGATCTGCTGAGCCCGCTGCCGTACCTCATCATCTGAGGACCACCTGTCCATCTTGATGGTCCAGAATTTCAGCAGCTTTGCTGTTCCAGGCCCTAGCCGTGTTCTCTTCTGGGGAGGAACATCCTTTGCCTCCTCAGCCCTTTTCCTCTTCTGCCCCACAGTTCCTGGGCAACTCTTCTGGCCCCTCCTTGCAGTCCTGCCCTGAACAGACCCTTTCGGCCTACTCCAGCCTCTGAGCTGGGTCCAAGCCACCTTGGCCTTGGCCTGTCTTGCCTTGGCCTTGGCCCGAAGTGTCTTGGCTTTGGCCTTGCTCTGTGCTGCTTTGGCCCTGGCCTGTGGTGCCTTGGCTTTGGCCCAGGCCTTGGCAGCTTTTACCTGTGTTCGAGCCACCTTGGCCTGGAATGCTTTGGTGTCCAGGGCAGAGCCACCTTTCATTTGCGGGCCACTGAAGGACCTAGTGGCTTTGCAGGCCTTACTCTGAAGGCCTGTATTTTGTTGGGGTCCAGCCCTGGGACCTTTGCGAATCAGACACTTGGGGCCTTTGCTTGTGGCTTTTCTGGGAGCTCTGGGCTGAGGATTCCCCAGCCCCTTCCTTGGACCTTTCCGCAGCTTCAGGGGAGAGTCTGCAAGTGAGAGATGCAGTGACTGTGTCTTGTGCTTGGTACCCAAGCAGGGCATGGGAGTCTTGAGTGGAACCAGGGCCTCAAGGACAACAGAGAGCCGCATGGCAGGGTAGACACCTGGATACAGGTGGGCAGGGAAGCCCACTGTTGCACCCCGGGCACGGCTGGCACTTGACTGCTTCAAGGAGCTCAGTAGCAGGTTGGTGGTGGCATGCTTGGTGAGGGCTGGTGTGGATGTTTTGGCCAGCCTGCCAGACAGCGCCACAGGCAGCAGCGTGGCCCGACCTGCAGGCAGCTGCATGGCAGTCTGGGGAGCACTGCATGGAGGTGATGTGGCAGCTGGGGTGGGGGCACGAGCGTGTAGCTTCGTCTGGCTTGGGGGTTTGGCTGTGCACGAACTATAGCCGTAGACATCACCACTGCGCAGGATGGTAGGCTGGAAGCCATCATCCCGCAGGCCCTGCAGGAAGGCCACAAGCTGGGCCTCGGTGGCACTGAGGTCCTGGCTCATGGGGTTAAAGACAAGCAGCGCCTCCTGCAGGGCCTTCTTCCCTGCCGTGGAGATCCGTGACCAGGAGTGCACAGCTTTCTCCTCCACATGGTGCACCACCACGCTCATGGCATTAGGCACTGCAGATATGCCTGGGTATCTGCAAATCAGCACTCGGCACCTCCAAGGCAAAAGGAAAAGTCAGTAAGAATGGGTCAAAATAGGGGGTAGGTAGACAGGCCAACCAGGGCTTGCACTCTCCATGGTAACATCCACTGGTACAGAGGGGCCTAGCCAGAGCAAGCCACCCCTTAAGGTAAAATACCGTTCTCCTAACTTACTATGGTGGCAGGGCAGGGACTGGGGAGAGAGGGCCTAACATGGATCAGAAGCAGTACCTTCAGGATACATGCCCACAAGCTTACCAGAGTCACCTAACCTGCTGTTGGATCACTGGAAAGATATGGGGTTGGCCAGCCCATTTTAATGAAATTCTGTATTTCCTGAGGCCAGAACTCTAGCATTAGAATTAACCCTGGGAACACAGGTGGATGTCTGTTTTCAAGGAGCCCTGTACAGAAGGCAAGATAGAGATACCATCAAGGTTCCTGGGGGTACACACTGCCACCTAGTCAGCTGTCAATGAGTCAGGAAAGGATTCCTAGGAGAGGGATCAACTAGCTGGAACATGAGTGAATAGGAAGGAACCAGATGGAAATGGAAAAGGGGAACAGGATATACAATGGCTCCAAAGTGAGACAGAATAAGGCACATTTGGTGTAATGAGCCTGTGGTCAGGACTGGGAGAACTAGCTGGAAACACAGGGCAACACAAGCCCTGAATGCTGGCCAAAGGGTCCAGACTTACACCCAATGTCCATGCCTAACTGTTTCTCCAGCTGCTGCTCTTAAGGTGCCCAGGGAGAGGTGAATCTCCCTCCCCACCAGAGATTCTGCTTCCCCAGACAGGTCACTTAGAGGTCCAATTCCTAGCATGAGAGTCATGGAGACCAACCAGCCTCTCCTTCCACAGAAACTAATGATGATGAATAGCAGGTACTAATGACACCGCTCTAGGTAATGAGGCAACCTGGGGGCCATGCAGCCGGACCAAGAGCCCAAGGTCTAACAGTGGGATCCAAAGGCTCCAAGCAGCACAGTTAGTAAAATGGACACCAGGGGATGTCAGGATATCTCAGCAGTTGAGTGCTTATTTCGCAATCGCGAGGTCCAGGGTTTAATTCCTGGCCCCAACCTGTGCAAACCCATATGCTGAACTGTGGCTCAAGTGGCAACTACCGCAATGGCTTAGTGGTGAAGGTTTTTGCCTCCAATGTGGGAGGTCCCCCGTTTAGTTCCCATCCCAATGTGGCCCCACATCCGGTGTGGAATGAAACTAAGTCACAACTAATGATATGTAACTATGGAGACTGTACTGAGCCCTCCTCCATCTCTCTTTCTCACCTTCTCTCAAACAGTAAATCTTCAAGAAAAAATAAGGTGGACACCAGAGATGGGAGCTGTCCTAATTAGGACTTGGGAGAGCCGCAAACCTGGTTAGAGTCTATATGGAGCTGTCTGGGAACACCCAAGTTGTCCAGGGGTCTCTGAAGAAGCTGTAGGCTGTCAATCATGACTAATTACTCAACCCAGTACAGAGAGCGCCCCCATACAGCGTCCCATCTGCAAAGGAGCATTAAAATATCAGCTGGGATCAGGCAGGTCCCTGGGGCCAGGAAGTGTATCTGTGCAACTTCTTCCTACAGCCTAAAGGAGCAAAGTTTTTTAGAAGCCCCTGGGGCTCTTTGTTTGGAAACATTCTCGGATCCTCAGGTGTCTCCGGCACTTCCCCTCTCCAGAGACCATTCTCCAAGCACAATCCCTGCACGTGGCTTTAGTTCTTTTATTTTTTTCAAGGGCTGTGTACTGTAGAACAGGGTTTAGATACCAGGCAAAGATATTGAGTGGACTGGGTGCTCTTTCGCCAGGACTGTTTGGACCCTTGGGAGGGGTCTTCCGGGTTTTTCAAGAAGCTCCAGAAACAGGCTGCAGCCCGATCCCCGAATTCCCTACACACATGCCCTAGGGGGCGGTAGGGACAGTTGATGAAAGATGGTGGGTGGGAGAGAACCCAACCAAGCGGTCCCCAGGCAGGAGTAGATGAGAGCTCTCGAGCTGGGAGTCCGCGTCTCGGGGGCGGGAGACGCTAGTAGTAGCAGGGACCTCAGAGACAGCAAGATACGCGGGGCGACGGGGAGAGCCTGACGGGTCGCGCAGCCCCAGGGTGGGGTCGCTGGGCACAGGGTAAGAGTGGGAAGGGGGTCTTGGCTGGGCCGACGGAGAGCCGGCCGCCCGACCCATCCGCCCTGCCGCCTCGCGGGCAGCCCCTCCGCGGCGCGGCTAGGCCCACGGCCCCAACCTACCGGCGCCGCCGCGGGGACCCAGGACGCACCTCTGCGCCGCCTCCGCTGCTCCAACATGGCCGCCCGCTGCGCACCGGAAGTGTGCCGAGCTTCCGTTTCCGGGATCTGGCCCGCCCTGGTGACCCTTGACCTCTGAGACCCCTGTCCCCCCAAGGTCTCCAGGCATCCTAGGTGGGTACCTGGGAGGGCTTCCTGGAGGAAGTAGCCGCGGGACCGATCTAGATCCATCCGGGCCAGTGCTGGGAGTCTGAGGAGTAGAGGTTCTCTCGGACGCGGCCCAGGCAGGACTGCACTGGAGCCGGCCAAGTACTAAATTAGGGGCCCGACTGACACTCTCTCTGAGGGGTCTGGTAGTGCAGCAACACCTGGGAGGCACTCTCGGCAGGATCCAAGCCACCCTCCACCCTCGCCACTGACAAGGCCTGCTGCCTGTGTCCCAGGTGCCTCACCAGAGCCTCCTACCTGGGAGTGTCGCGGGGAAGCCTCTTTGTTTTGCAGCAGGGGTACCTCCTCTAAGGCCAGTAGGCCCTCCTCGCTTCCCAAGAATGGAGCCCACTGCAAGTGGCATGAGAGGCTGGTGTGTACACATGTGCTGCACAAGCCCAAAGCTGGGCAGCGTGCCCAGTCTGAGAGTCCCAGCATACCAGTGTGGGCCTGATTGTACTTGCCTGGTAACGTAGGTGGGTGTGGCGGGAGGGCCCTGGCCAACTTCAGCCCCTTCAAAGACAGGAAGTCCTGCCTCCAGTCTTAACTCTGCCCAGAATCCCTGCCCTTTTGCCTAAAACACTGGGACCTCAGTTTTTCTACCTATACCCTGGGGCCACCAGAGGGTGGTGGTTACAGGATCCACTGTCTAGGCAGCACCAGGTGAAAGGACACAGGTCAAAATTAACCCTAGGAGTCTGAGGGGTCAGAAAGGTCTCCACTGTTCTGACCAAAAGCTCCTCTTGGTCAGGGCCCCCAAATCCAGGTTGGGAGATGGCAGGGGGGGCCTTAGTTTCATGGATGAGATGGGGGCATTCGCTCTTGGGTCAGATCCTGAGCTAGGAGGCAGAAATACTGTCACAGCTCTGGGATTCTTGACACAATGGTACCAAATTTAGTAGCTGGGGGCAGGTGGAAGCCTATGGATGTCACAAGAGAGTGGCTGGATGCTTCACTTGGGGACTGGTTAATAGGCCTCCTCCTTCCTCATCTGCCTCCAGGGTCCTCAGGCTACTCCACATTTCCTGCCTATATGGAGGGGTCTTGGCACCCCTAAAGAGAAGCACCCACCCTTCCCTAGGCCTCATCACTAATGGTGGGGTCCTTAGTGCCTTGAAGTGAAGCCGAAGTGTTCAGCAGGAAAAGAAAACCCCCCCTGTTCCTCTGGAGTCAGTGCTTCTAGCCCTTTGTCCTGGTAGAAAGAAGGGAAGGGTGGGGTCCCAAGGGCCAGAGTCTCAGAGGGTACAATCAGGAAGTCCCATCTTAGAGCTCCCAGTCCCCCACTGTGGGTGAGCCCTGTCTCTGCTCCATAATTGAGGATTGTCTCTGTTCATTCTCATGACCAATCCAGCCTCACCTTCTGGCCCTGTCTCCCAGAGCTTCTCCAAAGCCAGCAGTGTTGGCCTCCTGCACAGGTGGGTCCAGGGCTTTGTAAACAGAAGCCACTTCCATGAAGAGGCAGAGCTCAGCCTCCAGGGATGGCATGGACCTAGGTATGTATTAGAAAGGGGATCCCTCTCTGGTACTGTCCAGCCCAGAAGTCAGTGCAAAATGGAGGACCAGGAAGGGAAGGTCCTCCCCTCAACTCTTTCCCCTCCAGACATTAGAACCAGGGGGGATGATAGGGGTTAGAGGTAAGGGTCATAATTACCTAGCTCCCTGAGGGGAGGCTGTTCCTTCTGCCTCTTGGTGCCTGGAATGGCCCAGATGGAACTCTCAGGAGTATTCATTGCCGCAAACTCTACTTGATGGATACTGATGTACAGGGATAACTGGGATCAGACAGGATGAGGTTGGGTAAGACCACAGGGTCATCCCAACATCCAGCCCTTGCTCTCCATTTGGTGTCTCTTATAGCCCTGAGTGATGGATCCTAGACCCACCTGATGAGAGCGATTTAGATGTGAGTGAGGCCAGTGGCCTGGGAGGTGACCCTCCCTGGGGGGGAGTCTGTGTGCTAAGGAGAAAAGCCAGGGCCAGAGGAGCCACTTCCTGGGGAGGAAGAGGAAGCAGGAAGTGGTAGCCAAGATGTCCTACTTGAGAGACATAAGACAGCAGGAGGAGGAAGCCAGAGTCACAAGGGATGAAACTTTGAATGTGCCAGCAACATTCCAATTGAGACAAGACCACAGGGACCCCCTAGTTTTAGCTATATGGTGTTTCATGGTGTCTTTAGCAAGAAAAATTTTTGGGGTAGCGGTGGCAGCAGACAAAGGGTGGCAAATATCAAGGCCATGGAGCCTGTGAAAGCAGGAGTTTGACTGGAGGGGAAGAGGAGACTGGAGGAACTTGAGGTACTGGACAGTATCTAAGAGTAAGATGCTTTTAAATGCTTAATTGCTGGAGAGGAGAAAGGGCCTAGAAAGGGGATAGTGGGAAATGTGAGGGGGTCTGTAGGGCAGTGTGAACACTCTGAGAGGGGGAGGTACCAGCACCCTAAGTGAGGAGTGAGTCTGGGACAGAGTGAAGTGGGAGGATGGAAATGTTTTAGCCATGATCTGTAACTGGCCTTGGCATCACCATTTCCATGCAGGCCCTCCAACTCCAACTGCCAGCCCCTAAAAGGAGCTGAAGACTCTGGTCATGGTCAAGGCTCTGCCCATGCTCTGGGCAGGCCAGAAGACAGGCAGGCCAGGCTCTCAACTCAGGACTGATGGAGATCGGAGAATGAGGACCTCAGCAACCTTTACTCAGAGAGACCAACAATGTGAGGCCCATGTTTTACACTGGCTCCCAGAGTCCTCAGAAGAATTCAGTCCCTACCATGTAACTTGCTTGATGGCACACCCTTTATTGGCTGCTTTCCCTGTCTCCTTGCCACTCCTCTCTGCTGGTGCTTCCTGGCTTCATCTCCCTCATTAACTATATGCACTTGCATCTTTGTCTCCAGGTGTGCTTCTGGGAAAGTGAGATGGACACTGTCCATGAAAGAGGGACAAGGTAGGCACAAGCACAACCGCAGGACATCTTCTCATTGGTGACCACTGGCCTGTATGAATGAGCCTTCAGCTTGCAGACTTAGCTGGTACTCTGAATTCAGAAGATGGGCCAGTGTCTGGGTCTGAGGTGGTCTGTCCTCTGTCACAGTCACTCACTCTTGCCTGACCCCAGAGTTGGCTAGTGGCAGGTTCAGGACCCTGAAGATGGGAAGTCACAATGTGACCTGGGCCCTAAAAATAGCTCAGGCCTCAGGCCCTACAGAATGTGAGGCCAGAGTGACCTGCCTGGTAGACCCCCTGGCCTTTGAGTCTTCAAGCTCATTCCCTGCCCAGAGCTATCCTACCCCTCAACATTCTCCAACAGTCAGGCCCCTGGAAGCGCCTGTCAAGTACTGAAGCCCGCACTGTCTGCTCCTCCACCTCCTGCAAGTTTCAATGTGCTCTGAGACCTATTTTGCGCGCTGCGCCTGGGGAAGAGCCACCTAGACGCCCTCGCTACAGGGAAGGCCCTGGACACACCCCAAGTAGCCTCCAGGGGGCGCCGCCGTGAAGCCTATCGTGGGCTCATCAGAGCTCGGTCTTGGTGGGCGGACACCGGCCCCTCAAGCCCCCAGGCTCTGCTGGCCCTAACCCCTGCCGATGTTCCCAGTCTGTAGCCCCCTCAGAAGGGCCCCCCACCATATACATGTATGCTACTCATTGCTGCTTCATTTCTCCCCCCGCCCGAGGTCGGACCCTAAATTCTGGGAGGGCCCAGTGTCCACATGTTTGTCTGTCTGCTCACCCAGTTGCGTGTGACCATTGGTCGGCGCAACCTGCTCCAGCCACGGCAGGTGCAGGGTTAAGGCGGGGGATGCGGGGGAGGTCGGGGTGGGGGAGGTTTCCTCCAGTCGGGAGGGGAACGAGGAGGGGCGGACCCCGTGCAGCCCCGCCCCGCGCCAGTGCAGAGCTGAAGCCCGGCCTCAGACCCAGCCAGAACCGGCACCAGCGGAGCCCGAACGGCGGACCTCGAACCCCAGTGGCGCCGGATCCCCGGCTGGTGAGTCCTACGGGAGCCGCGCTCAGAGGAAGTTTGGGGTTCGGGGTATAGAACCCCAGGCGCGCTTGTCCGGACCCGCCCCCCTGCCCTCCTGAGAGTTGGAAGTTTGGGGCGGGGAGGCCCTTGCGCCTGGGGTCTCTCAGGAGTGTTGCCCCACCCTGAAAGGATAGGCTGAGGAATTTGGGGGGTTGCTGTGAGAGGACCCAAAAGTCTAGCTGCTCATTCCTGCTGACAACCCCCTGGGCTCTTGGGATTCCCAAATCATCCCTCTCCCCCATTTTGGACCCCAAGGAGGCTGACCTCTGGGGACCTGGCATGAGCACACCCCTGAAGGTAGACCTCAAGGGGGAAGGCGTCCAACCTCTCCCCTCCCAGTCCCAAACGCCCTTTTGCCAGTGAGAATGGATGAACTCTATGGCTCCCAAAGGGGTTGTAAGCATACCCTGGAGTCTGACCCCTGGCAGCAGGTAGGAGACCCTGGTGATTGCTCAGAGCACACTGGAAGCCAGTAATGGGGAGGATACAATTGACTCACTCATGCAGAGCACCAAGGTGAGGATTGTTGAAGGGAAAGGAAGGGGGCTCAGGGGGAAAGACCTATTCTAGTTACCATATCTCCCACCTAGACCTAGATATGACCAGGTGGCTCTTGGGAGAGGGCACGGGGTGGGAAGAGAATCCCACATGCCCCATAGGAAGGGGGAACATTGCCTAATTATCTGGGAGTCTGCCCTCCTTCCTACTCCAGGGGGGGCCTCTAGGGTGGTGTGCTCACCAGCCCAGGTGGGTCCTCCTCCTGCCTTTCCCAGCAGTGATTTTGGGCCAGGCTGCTCCTCTGTACCCTGAGGGCTGGCCAGTGCTCCCTGACCCGTTATTTCCCCTCTCTCCTCCAGGTGAAGTCAAGGTCCCTGGACTGGTCACACGCCCCCTTGTAGCCCTGGTAGAGCCAAGATGAGGCTTTCATCTGTGAGGCCTGCAGCCTGAGCAGATAGCATGGCCTGCCACTGGAGGTGAACACCATGGCTACAGGAGGTAGCCGGGCCTTTGCCTGGCAGGTGTGCCCACCCATGCCCACCTGCCGGGTGTATGGCACAGTGGCATACCAGGATGGGCGCCTGCTAGTGTTGGGGGGCTGTGGCCGGGCTGGAATGCCCTTGGACACTGCTGAGACACTGGACATGGCCTCACATGCGTGGCTGGCACTGGAGCCCCTGCCCACTGCCCGGGCTGGCGCGGCTGCTGTGGTGCTGGGCAAGCAGGTGCTGGTGGTGGGTGGTGTGGATGAAGGCCAGAGCCCAGTAGCTGCTGTGGAGGCCTTCCTGCCTGATGAGGGCCGCTGGGAGCGTCGGGCCACCCTCCCGCAGGCAGCCATGGGCATTGCAACTGTGGAGAGAGGTGAGTGGCATCCCAAGGAAGGTCCCTCAAGTGCCCCAACACCCTCCATTTTTTTCTGATTCCGTCCCTTACCTTCAGAGATTGGGCAAGAGCTATAAATTTTGCCTGGGTGCCTTGTACATGGCTTGGCCTCCTGTCCCCTCCCCTACCTAGCTCTTATCTGGCTAGCAGCAGCCTTAACGGCCTTTTCCAGCTGTGAGATGGGAGGCAGAGTTCAGGCTGACCCTCTAGCCACTTCCCTGCCCTATCCATTCCTCTTCTCTAAGAGACAAGGAAGGGTCGCTCAGTAGTTATAAATAGTCTGGGGGAGGGGAGCAGGGCCTTGGCTCAGAGCCAGGCAAGTGCTTAGATTGTCTCCCTGCACACACACACACACACACACCCTCAGGGAGCCTGAGATGGACGGAGGCCTACCTGGCTTGGGGTCAGTTGCCATGGAAGCCCCCAGCTGACAGACTTATCTCCACAAGGCCCCTACACATGCCCCCAGATGACCCTGAGGGCATAACAGGGCAAGAACCTACTCTAGAGAAAAGGTGGAGTGCAGGGGTGCTGTCAAGAGCTCCTGGGCAGAAGGCTTGGGACCAGCACCCCCATTCTGTAGGCCGAAGCCCCTTTCCCAGTGCCCCCCCAGCTGATCCCCAGAGTGCCCCCCCAGTCTGAGCTCCATGCTGAGCAGATCCCCATATGCCCTCCACTCCTGGCTTAAACCATCCTCCACCCTCCTTCCCCCAGTGGAGCCCCCACCTTGTGGCCTCCAGGTCTGACCAGGTCTGGTTCTGCTTGGATGCCAGACTTGGTTGCCATAGCATCTCCAGGGAGACGGAGACAGATTATAATTAGATCTCCTGCCTCTTGCTCTTCACTTGGAGGGGCCCTGGCCAGAGCAGGAATCCTAGCTCTCCCAGCCCCCACTCCAGGCAGGTCCCCCCCCACCTCTAGGCCTGACCAGGACAGCTGTCAGGGTGGGGTGCCCTGGCCAGGTCGGGGTACAGTCTGAACTCTTCTTTTCTATGCAGATGGTATGGTGTATGCTCTTGGGGGAATGGGCCCAGACACAGCCCCCCAGGCCCAGGTTTGCATATATGAGCCCCGCCGGGACTGCTGGCTTTCACTACCCTCCATGCCTACACCCTGCTACGGGGCGTCCACTTTCCTGCACGGGAACAAGATCTATGTCCTGGGTAAGGGCCTGCGGGATGTGAAAAGGGCTTGAAATCCAGACATGCCTCTTGCGGTAGTTGGCTGGGATCAGGATTAGTCTAGGATGGAAGGAGGCTCGATGGGGTGAGCCAGGCTTGCTAGTAGGCTCTGACGTCTGATGGACTGCTGTGGCTGGAAAACCAAACCCCAGTGCCTGAGGATCTGAGGGGTAGGTGGTCTAGGCTCTGGTATGCACACAGCTGGGTATGGGTGGCTGGGTTGGGCAGTAAAGACTCAGGCACCTGGTGGAGGAGGAGCCTTCCAGGCCCCCTGGGCTCCCTCCCAGGTGCCCCAATTCCATTGGCAGGGGGCCGCCAGGGCAAGCTCCCAGTTACTGCTTTTGAAGCCTTTGACCTGGAGACCCGTACCTGGACCCGGCACCCAAGCCTGCCCAGCCGCCGGGCCTTTGCTGGCTGCGCAATGGCCGAAGGCAGTATTTTCAGTCTGGGTGGCCTGCAGCAGCCAGGGCCCCACAATTTCTACTCCCGCCCTCACTTTGTCAACACCGTGGAGATGTTCGACCTGGAGCTTGGTGAGCAGTAGCCATCCTGGGCTGTCCTCCCACTCTTTATGGGATGGAGGGGCACAGTGTGGGGACCAAATTTGACCTCCCCTCTCCTGCAGGGTTCTGGACCAAGCTGCCCCGCAGCCTGCGCATGAGGGACAAGAGGGCCGACTTTGTGGTGGGCTCCCTTGGGGGCCACATCGTGGCCATTGGGGGCCTTGGTGAGTCTCTGGGGCTAGGGATGGGAGGGCAGCTAAGACAGGAAGGAGTAGCTCCCAGCACGAGCACCATCTCCTGCCCTTCTCTAGGCTCTCCAGGTTCAGGGCTTTGTGAGCTTCCCTGTCCCAGCCTGTGAAGCAGGCAGAGTGTGGTCTGCATGGCCCAGCTCTTGGGGAGTCCTCAGTGTCTGACTCGGGACTTAGAGGGGGGCCTAGGAGACAGAAACAGGACAAATGGCTACTGAATGAAAGCACAACTAGGAATAGGAATAAATGAATGAACAGGTCATGAGTGGGGGCAACGAATGGCAAGGCACTGACAGCCCGTCCTGGGGTGATGCTTGCTGGGCCAAACGCTGCGCTTGGGGAGCAAATGAGCCGGAGCCCCTGCAGCCTGTGACCTTCACAACCTCAGTCTCCTTCCTGCAGGAAACCAGCCGTGCCCTCTGGGCTCCGTGGAGGGCTTCAGCCTTGCACGGCGGCGCTGGGAGGCACTACCTGTCATGCCCACAGCCCGTTGCTCCTGTTCTAGTCTTCAGGCTGGGTCCCGGCTGTTCGTCATTGGAGGTGTGGCTCAGGGTCCCAGCCAAGCTGTGGAGGCCCTGTGTCTGCGTGATGGGGTCTGAATACCTGATGGGACCTTGTCCACTGGAGCAGCTCAGTACCAGAAGCAAGTGTCTGCGGCCCCTCGTGCTGCTAAGGCAGCTCACCATGGCTCTGTGGGATGAGGGAGGCACAGGCCTGGGAACTTGAGACGCTGCCTCGGGGACTGGGGGTGGGGGGGTTCGTCCTTAGCGTAGGACTTACATACGCTTACATCACCTTTACCCTCGTTCATTCATGGACCTTCCTAGCGCCACCATTGCTCGGGAACCTATTGGGCCCTCTGTCCTATGGGGAAGTGGGGGGAGGGGAGAGCTGGCCTCATGCCCTGCAGGGTCAGTGCCTACCTGGAGTTGACCAGGCCCACCCCAATGACTGTTCCTGAAAACTCCTAGCTGCCAGCCTACCTGGAAGGTTTCTGTGGGCCCTGAAGAGTTCACAGAGGGCAGAGGACACAGAGGGAATGAAAGAATGAACACGGGAACCTCTAGAGGGCCAAAGGAACGTTGACGTTGTGTCCTTTACACTGCTGGCTGTGTGACCTTGGGCCAGTCATTTCACCTCTCTGTGCCTCAGCATCCTCATCTGTAAATGGGGATCTCTGAAACCTTCCTGCCCTACCTACCTCACAGGGCTGTTGTGAGGACCCAGGGAGTTTAGATGTAGAAGTAAAAGTGCTGCTAAAATCTGGTGTATGGCCCCTGGTGTAAACTGTGTTGTCCCTGCAGCCCCTGGCCCTCCTTTGGGGACCTCACTTCTCCAGGGGATGAAGGTCCAAAGAAGCCCTTTGGATCTGGCCTCTGCCCCCAAAGTGTTCTGGTGTCTCAGCTCCTCCTAAGCCTTAGCTTCCCTTTTGGTGACAGGATAACCGCTGTCCCCCACTGTCCTGAGTGTTAGAGGATACGCAGAGGATGGCCAGAGAAGAGCTCTGAAAACTACCACAAAACATGATAGGGCCAGGATGTCCTCCAGGTCTGTGTCACACAGCATTCCCTCAAAGCCTCTGCTGACCTCCACAGGGAGAGGGTGGTCCAGTGGGGGCTGTGGCCATGGTAAGCCTCCTGCAGGGCATCCCCCTTCTTACTCAGTGGCTGGGCTCTCAGGGCAGCGCCTCCCCTGCCTAGCACCCAGGCACCATGGGCCTAGCACCTGCCTGGCAGTTCCTTACTGCGCTCCAGCCTCTGACATCTCTTGGGCTGTAAGCATAGACAGGCCTCTGTATTAGCCATTTGCGTTTAATGCTGTGGACCAGTTGAGACACTCGGAGACCCCAGCATGAAGGTAATGCTGCAGCAGCTTGGGCCTTGGGATCCCTGGGAGGTTAGGCAGTGTGTCAGTGACAGGGTTCTGGGGTTCCATGTTGTGTTTGCCACAGTGGCCACCCCGGGATGGCTGGCGGAAGTTCTGCTGGTAGGTGGTGCCGTCACGAGGCTGGATCTGCACAAAGTGGACAAGGCGCTGAGGAAGGTCACCAAGTCCTGGGCCTGCCCGGAAATTGGCCTGGTAGGAGGATTCAAGGGGCCGCTGCTGGTAGGACTCCAGCTCACAGGGTGCCCAGCGCAGGAAGGTTTGTCGCTGCCACAGGCGCTCCAGGTCTTTCCGCCTTCCGATTCCCTGCAGCAGGCAGTAGGGGCCCTTCTCAACAATATGGGCCCGTGGCCCACAGCCCTGGCACCAGGCATTGCCTTGGGCATCTACACCCACGTCTGCTTGGTGATGCCTGGCCTGTGCTTGGCCTGCCTGGCCTATACCCCAGCCTTTTCCCTGACATCCCCAGCCATGCATTCCATTCCAGGGTGAAGCCTGCAGAATGTCAGTGGCCACTAGGATATTTGCACATTGTCAGGCAAGCTGTAAGAGGGAACCAAAGCAGTGATACAGCTGTTTGGGGAATGGGCTGTTTTCCGATAGGAGAGAGGTTGTCAGGAAGACAGACCCTCCTTGGTTTGTATGAGGAGCGCCCCCTTCCGCTGTGTTTTACCCCCTGCATCCCACCTCAACACCAGCCTAGGCTAGGACCTGCCTGCTCTCCCTCTCCCCAGCACTCACCTTGTCGAAGGAAGTGCGGTTGTCATGCTTAGAGAAGAAGTGTTGCTGTATTGGCTCCTTGAAAGAGAGTGTGAAAGAAGGTAGTGGAGGGAAATGATGCTTACCTGGCCCCACGATATGATTCTATGGCCCACAATGGAAGAAAGAGGCCAGGAGCCACCACCCCTAAACTGCTAAACTGCCAACACCCTGAAAGGGGAGATACAAACAAATCAAAGCAACATGTCACTTCTGGAATATCTCATCCTGGTACTTGTCTGTGTAACAGAAGCCCCTGGGGCTGCTGATTGAGGAAGGGGCTGAGGTATCTTTCAGGATATCCTGCCATCAGGGGGCAGTGGTTCAAGTTTTATATTGGGCCCTTAACTCGATATTGCTCAGGATAAGGCTTCAGTTCTCTCTGTCCACACCGACTTCCTCATCAGCAACCCAGGCACTTGACCCTGAATACCACGAGGAAACTGAAGTTCTCTCTCTAGCTTAAGCTCACCCCTGCACGCCAGCCTCAGTAGCCAACTGCAAATGTCTAACGGGTATTGCAAACACATGACTGAGGTCTGGATCATTCCCCAAACCTCCCCACCTACATACAGTCTCCCTCAGCTCAGGTCATAGCAGCTAAGCCTGGCCAAACACCTTGGAGTCCTCTTATTTCTTTCCTTTCACACCCGACACATCCAATGTGCCAGGAAATCCTGTTGATACTTCCTTTAATATGTACTCAGGATCGGTCCACTCCTCAGCATGGCCACTGTGTTTCCTGGTCCAAGCCACCTTCCTCTCTTGTCTGAATTATTGCAAGGGCTTCCCGCCTGATGTCTCTGTTTCTAAGTTTGCCCCTCCAATCTATTGTCTTCTTAGCAGGTAGAGCAACTTGTTTTTTTTCAAAGATTGATTTTATGTTTTGACAGAATCAGAGAGAGAGAGACAGAGACAGACAGAGAGAAGGGGGAGGGCCCAGAGCAGTCTCCATAGTTGTACATCATCTATTTTCGACATGGTTTCATTCCACACAGGTGGGCGGGGGCCGCGCAGGGCAGGAACTGGGCTGGGGGCCTCCTGCATGGGAGGCACACCCCCTCGAGCCAGGGTCCGAACCAGAGGCGGAGAACTGAACTGGGGCACACTGCAGTTCAGCATATGGGTCCACATGGGCCAGGGCAGGAATTGGATCCTTGGTCCCCAGGGCTTCAAAGCAAGCGCTTAACCCGCTGAGCCATCCCGGCTTCCCCTATTTTTTAAGATTTATTTTTATTGTTTGAGAGAAGGTGAGAGAGAGAGAGAGAAAGAAGGGGGAAGGCCCAGCACAATCTCCATAGTTGTACATTATTAGTTGTGACACGGTTTCATTCCACACAGGTGGATGTGGGGCCACGCGGGGCTGGAACAAAACTGGGGGCCTCCCGCATGGGTGGCGAGAACCTTTGCTGCCATCCTGGTGGTTACCAGTTGCGCCGCAGTTCAGCACATGGGATTTGCTCAGTCTGGGACCAGGAATTGAACCCTGGACCTTGAGATTGTGAGGCAAGTGCTCAACTGTGGGGCTATCTCGGCATCCCAGTATTTCTTTTAATATTCAAGTCAGATCACATCCCTTTTTTGCCAAAGATCCCCAACAGCTCCTCGTGTTTGTAAAAGCCAAAGTCATCATAGTGGCCCAAGAGACCCACACAGCATTGCTCCCTCGTCACCTCCAGCCACACTGGTATCCTCACGTCTCCTCAGACATACTAGCTACTCCCACCTGTGTGGCCTTTACACCCTGTTTTCTGCTGCCTGAGACTTTCTCCAAGGTGGCCATATGACTCCTCATGTGCCACTTGGGAGGCCATCCTTGGGTACTACACCAGCAGTCCCATCACCCCAACTCTGCATTTCTCACCTTCTACTATACTATACAACTGTATATTACATTGCTTATTATCTGATGTCATCGTCTGTCTTGCTCACACCTGTAACTCCATCACTGAGAACAGTGCCTGGCCTAGTAAAATACCTGATCTGGTGAGCTCAGTCTTGTCTGGGTTGGGGTATGAGCAATGGCTGACAGCAGGTACCTAAGTAGAAAGCAGGGGCTAAGCTAGAATCTTCAGGGTAGTCTGTGGTGTCTTTAACAAGCTCCCTTATTGGAACCCCCTGGCTTAGACGGCCAGTGATGGTGTCCCAACAAAATGATGGCTCCAGCTGGCCTTTCCTTTCAATTCTCAAAAAGCAAGTTGACACAATTGGGATTAAAAATCTAGGGCCCCTTTTAGAAAAAAACATAATAGAAAATCTTCAGAATTTAGAGCTAAACAAAGAGTTCTTAGACTTGACACCGAAAGAAAGAGCCACTTTAAAAATTGATAAATTGGGCCTCATCAAAACAAAAACAACAAAAAACATTTGTTCTGTGAGAGTCCATGTGAAGAAGATGAAAAGACAAGCCACAGACTGGGAGAACATATTTTGCAAACCATATACCAAATCAAGGACTACCATCAAGAATGCAGAAATAGGGGAAGCTGGGATGGCTCAGTGGGTTAAGTGCTCACATTGCAGTCCCGGGGACCAATGATTGAATTCCGGCCCCGGCCCATGTGGACCCATGTGCTGAACTGGGGAGTGCCCCCAGTTCGGTTCTCACTGGGGTGACACACCAGCCCAGTTCCTGCCCTGTGCAACCCCACTCCCACCAGTGGAATGAAACTATGTGGAAGGAACAATGATGTGCAACTATGGAGACTGTTTGGGGCCCTCCCCCTTCTCTCTGTCTCTGTTTCTCTCTCTCTCTCTGTCAAAAACAATGAAAATAAATCTTTTTTTAAAAAAAAGAATGCAGAAAGAACTCTCACGACACAACAGGAAATAATCCAACTGAAAATAGGCAAACAAGATAAAATCATTTCACCCAAGAGGCTATACAAATAGCAAATAACACACAAAAAGATATTTGCCATCATTAAATATTAGGGAAATGCAAATTAAAACCACAATGAGATATCATGACATCTCAGTCAGAATGGCTAAAGTAAAAAATAGAGACAACATCAAATGCAGAGAAACTGGATTCCTCATATATTGCTGGTGGGAATGTGAGATGGTACAGTTACTCTGGAAAACAGTTTGGCAGTTAAAAAAAAAAATCAACATCTAAACACTATATGACTCAGCAACTGCACTCCTGGGCATTTATTTCAAAGAAACAAAAACTTATGTTTACCCAAAAACCTGTACACAAATGCTATAGCAGTTATTCATAAGAGCCCCAAATTGGAATCAGTCCAGATATCTTTTAACAGGCTAACGGTTACACAAACTGGTAATATGAAGGGTGGTCAAGAAATTCACAGAATGTGGGAGGAGGGGTATCAGAGAAGTGGGAGTACTAGTGCACACAGTTTGATTGTGTGACTAATTAGTATATGTGACAAATTTCAGCCTACTTGTGTCGGTGTTCTTTCAGATATCGCCAAAGAAGAATGTCAAATGTAAAGAAAACCCCAAGTATAGATAAAAATGAATTTTGCGCTGTCATGAAGTTCCCCACAAAACAAGGAAAGACACCTCAAACCATATTGGAAGAGATATTAGTGTTTTACGGAAACTGTTGCCCTGGGAAATCCATGGTTTATAAGTGGCATAGCCTTTTCAAGCAAGGCAAAGAGCCAATTGAAGACGACCTCTGTCTGGAATGCCCTGTTGAGGTCACTTTCTCAGACATTGTCAAAAAAGTTGAAAATTTGTAGTGGAAGATGCCAGACTGAATAAAACGCAACCTGCAGAAATGATTGGAGTTATCACCTACAATCATTTTCAATATTCTCCATCAGCATCTAAGGATGTCAAAAGTCAATCAATGGGGAAGCTGGGATGGAGTTAAGTGCTCGCTTTGAAGCCCTGAGGACTGAGGATCAAATCCCAGCCCGAGCCCATGTGGACCCATGTGCGGAACTAGGGTGTGCTTCCCATGTGGGAGACCCCAAGCCCAGTTCCTACCCTGTGTGCTCCCCACCCCCGCCCACTTGTGTGGAATGAAACGATGTCGAAAACTGATGATGTACAACTATGGAGACTGCTCTGGGCCCTCCCTCTTCTATCTGTCTCTGTCTCTCTCTTTCTTTCAAAAACTATAATAAAAAAAAATCTTAATAAAAAATAAAAGTCAATCACTGCAGGATGGGTACCAAGAATGCTCATGCTGCTTCAAAAACAAAACATTGAGTGTTTAAAACTGGTTTTGGATCTCTGCAGAGACAACAAAGACGAAGTTTTAAACTGGATTGTCACTGGAGATGAAACTTGGGTTCATCATGATGAGCCTGAGTCAAAGCAGGAGTCCCTGTAGGGGCAGGGAAAGGGCACACCACCCCCTAAGATGTTCAAGGTGTCACAACTGACTAGAAAAATCATAGCTACTGCTTCTTTGGGATATGGAAGGTAGCCTGCAGATTGATTACAAGGATAAGGGTGTCACAAAACTGGAGAGTACTATTCCAGTCTGCTGAAACAGTTAAAAGATATGGTGAAGGAGAAAAAAGCAGGAAAACAGACCAAGGGGCTGCTGCTTTTGCATGACAATGTGCCTGTGCACAAGAGCAATGTTGAGCTGGCAACTCCTCAGGACTGTGGCTTCCAAATGTTAAACCACCCTCTCTACAGTCCAGATCTGGCTCTGTCTGATTGTTTGTTGCCATATATGAAAAAACATCTCTGAGGGAAGAAATTTACAGACAACAAAGAGGTTAAAGCTGCAATTTGAGGGCAAAACAAAACATTTTTTTCCAAGAGTATTAATAAACTTTTTGAAAGATCTGTAAAATGTGTTAGGGTTAGGGGAGAATACATTGAGAAGAAAAAATAATAATAGTTTTTACTCTCTTCTCCTTCATTCCAGAAATTTCTTGACCATCTCTTATATACCATAGAATACTACTCAGTATTGAAAGGGAATGGATTATTGATACACATGATGGTTTCCTGGATTAGACTCTAGGAAATGATGCTAAGCAAAAAAAGCCAATCCCAGGGAGTACTTGCCTTCTAATAGGAAGGTCTGGGGTTTGATTCCTGGACATGGCCCATGCAAACTCCATATGCTGAACTGTGGCATAACTAACCACAGGGATGGTTCGGTGGCAAAGGTTCTTGCCTCCCTTGCAGGAGTCCCCCAGTTCGGTTCCTACCTCATGTGGCCCACATCCACTTGTGTGGAATGAAACCATGTCACAACTAATGATGTACAACTATGGAGACTGCTCTGGGCCCTCCTCCTCTCTCTCTCTCAAACCACCTCTCAAAAAACAGAGAGAGACAGACAGACAGAGAAAAGTCCTCATAGTAGTACGTCATCAGTTTTCAACATAATTTCATGCCACACAGGTAGGCAGGGGCAGGGGGCGTGGCATGTAAGATAGGAACTGGGCTGGGGGCCTCCCACTTGGGAGGCACACCCCCACAATCTGGGGGTCAAACTGGGGGCCTCCTACACGGAAGCTGGCCCCGGCAGAAACCAAACTGGGGCCACACCTCAGTTCAGCATATGGGTCTGCACAGGCCGGGGTCAGGATTTGATCCTCAGACTCCAGGGCTGCAACATGAGCACTTAACCCACTGAGCCATCCAACATTCCCTAAAATAAATCTTTTTTTTTTTAATTATTTTTGACAGAGAGAGAGAGAGCGATACAAAGACAGAGAGAGAACTGAACTGGGGGAACTCCCCAGTTCAGCATATGGGTCCACACGGGCCGGGGCCAGGATTCGATCCTCGGTCCCTGGTGCTGCAAAGTGAGCACTTTACCCACTGAGCCATCCTGGCTTCCCCCCTAAAATAAATCTTAAAAAGAAAAGAAAAAAAAGCCAATCCCCAGAGGTTGCATGCTGCATCATTCACCTTATACAACATTTGTGGTTGCCAGGGGTTAGGGACAGTGCAAGGATGGAAGCTGGTGAATGTGGTGATAAGGGTGGGTACCAATCTTACAACTGCTTATGAATCTCAATAAAAAAATTAATTAAAAAAATCTGGAGGGAAAGCTGGGATGGCTCAACGGGTTAGGCGCTCGCTTTGAAGCCCCGGGGACCGAGGATCGAATCCCGGCCCCGGCCCATGCGGACCCATATGCTGAACTGGGCTGTGCCCCGAGTTAAGTTCTTGCCGGGACCTATGTGGGAGGCTCCTGGCCCAGTTCCTGCCCTGTGCAGCCCTGTGCCCGCCTGTGGAGTGAAACTATATGGAAAAACTAATGTCAACTATGGAGACTGCTCTGGGCCCTCCCCCTTCTCTATGTCTCTGTTTCTCTCTGTCAAAAAAATCAATAAAATAAATCTTTAAAAAAAAGATTTAAAAAATCTGAGACAGGATGTGAACTACACTATGGAAATATAGTCAATAATATTGTAAAAACTATGTGTAGTGTCAGATGGGTACTAGACTTATCAGGGGGCTCACTTTAAAATTATATAAATGCCTAATCACTACACTGTATAACTGAAACTAATATAAAACAACATCAAATGTCAAGAGTAATTTAAAAACTATACAGTAACCAACCAATGTAACCTCATTAAATTTAACAATAAATAAAAACAAAAAAACAAAACAAAAAACTATACAGTCACTCTCTCTGTCAAAAAACAATTAAAAAAATATATATTAAAAAGGGGAAGCCGGGATGGCTCAGTGGGTTAAGCGCTCACTTTGCAGGGCCGGGGACCGGGGATCAAGTCCCAGCCCCGGCCCATGCGGAACCATGTGCTGAGCTGGGAGCTCCCCCAGTTCAGTTCTCTCTCTGTCTCTGTATGTATCTCTCTCTCTCTCTCTCTGTTAAAAAACAATTAAAAAAATAAATAAATAAAAACTATACAGTCACGAGATGTAAAGTACCGCACAGGGAATAGTCAGTGGTATTGTAATACCTATGTATGGAGTCGGATGGGTAATAGACTTGTTGGGGTTATCACTTTGTGAGGTGGGTAAATGTCTAATTACTATGTTCTTTTTTAATCTTATTTATTTATTTATTTATTTATTTATTTTATTGTTTTTGACAGAGAGAGAGAGAGAGAGAGAGAGATACAGAGACAGAGAGAGAACTGAACTGGGGGCACTCCCCAGTTCAGCATATGGGTCCGCACGGGCCGGGGCCGGGATTTGATCCTGGGTCCCCAGCGCTGCAAAGTGAGCGCCTAACCCACTGAGCCATCCCGGCTTCCCCACTATGTTCTTTTTTATACCTGAAGCTAATAAAATAAATAAATAAATAAATCTGGGAGTCTGGGGCAAGTTCCAGTGGACCTCCAAGTTCTCCCCCATCTCTGTCCTCAGCTATAGGTGGTACACAGCCCTGGGATGTGGGTGCTCTGACTCCTCAAACTTGCTCTTCCTACTGTGGCAGGATAGTCTACAGATTCCCACTGACTGGCTTTGTTCTCACAGCTGTGGGAGCCTGGTAAGAAGAGCAGTCCTTTCCTCTCCACCCAGGCAGTCCTGAGTACTGCGACCCCTGAGAATTTCACCTACACCTTCCATTCTAAATCATCTAGGTCTCCTTCTCCACTGAGGTGGGAAAACCCATGGTCTTTGACCAGGTGGGGCTTGGCTTCGGGCTCCAGTTGAAGAAGACTTGGAGGAGGGGTAGGTCTCCTGGGCAGCAGTGTTTGCATGTGGGAGGGCTAAAGGCTCCTGTGGAGGCTGGACTGTCTGCAGCCATGGGTGCTGAGAGATGAACCTGTGGCAGTCTGAGGCATGGTGGGAACAGGGACACAGCAATCATGGCACCACCAATGAAGGACCTGCCCCCAACTGTGATCCCCCAGGACTCTTGTCTGACCTGAAGAACAAATGGGACCAGGATTACATTTCCCAAGAGTCAGGCAGATGAAGGCTGGAAATAAATTAATCCAGTTTAGAAAGAAAAAGAATGTCCCTGCATCTGAATGACATGGATAATATTTCTACCTGCCCCACACTAAAGGCAAATGGATGTCACATCTTGGAAAGGTTTTCAACAAGGCTGCCATCAGCCAGCTGAAACCAGTACACAAATGGTCATAGCAGCTTCATTGCTCAGCTAATAAGCAAATAATGTGTGCAAGCACCTTTCCTGAATAATCCCACTAGAATAGCTTTAGTGGGGGAAGCCGGGATGGCTCAGTGGGTTAAGTGCTCGTTTTGCAGCCCTGGGGACAAGGATCGGGGACTGAGGATTGGGAACTGTGGATTGAATCCCAGCCCCTGCCTGTACGGACCCATATGTTGAACTGGGGTGTACTTCTCATGTGGGAGGCCCCCAATTCAGTTCTCGCCAGGGAAGCTTCTCATGTGGGAGGCCCCTGGTTCGGCCCCCAGCTCAGGGGGCCGGTTCCCACCCTGCGTGGCCCCTGCCTACCTATGTGGAATGGAACCATGTTGACAACGGATGACATATAGCTGTGGAGACTGCTCTGGGCCCTCCCCATTCTCTCTGTCTCTGTTTGTCTCTGTCAAAAACAATAAAAAAATAAATCTAAAAAAATAGCTTTAGTCCTAGAAAGAGCTTCAAGACTTGGCATTTATACAATCTGAGCCCAGCACACACAGATCATGCTTTTTGAGTCTGATTATGCTATTAAACACTTTATAGCAAGTCTTCTACCAACATGCCCCCTTACTCTGCCCCTGAGGGACAAAGTGAGAGGATGCTCTTGTCTTGGGGAGGAGAGCTGCCCACTGAGGGCTACTACAAATACCCAGCCTCTCTCTATGCTGCTTCCTACTCACTCACTCCCGAGTCCCTCGGCCATGGGCTTTCACAGCATCAAGAAATCTGTGCCTAATAATAGTTGTCAGCAAAACTCAAGGCTTATTTCCTGGGTTCTAGAGGCTCTCTCTTCATGGCTGCTCCCTGATGCACTCCCCCACACACCTGACCCTTCCTCCATCTAGAGGGAACATCAAGCAAGACTGTCCATCTGGTGTTGGCTTTTCTACACCCTGTCTGTAGGGGGAAGACCTGACATTTCAAGGAAGGAATGCCAGGCCTCATGCATGTCGTGGGGACAGGCTGGCCCCAGGTATTAGTCTAGCTGTGGTCAGGCTGAGAATGATACTCCTGGGGCCTAAGAGAAGCAGAAATTGGCCAAGCCACCACAGCTGTCCCCAGGGCTGCCTTGTACCTGACATCGCTGCCGGAACACTGTCGGCGGCTGGGGCTTGGCTGCGAGGCGGTACTGTTGAGCACTTTCACTCTTGAATTGGCCTCTGAAGTGCCCATAGAAGCCACTGTTGTGCTATAATGGGGCAGGCAGAGGGTAATTTCTACCCAACCCAGAGTCCCAGACTTCAGGGCCCCCAGGCTAGAAGCCTCTCCTGGTATTAGAATAGTTTGACCTCAGCTGTGCTGGCCCACCTGGGGGGCGGAGGGGAGTCCTGAGTGCTCCCTGAAGAGCATGGTGTGTATGGTCCCCCATGACCATGGCCCTGAGCAGAAAGAACCTGTCCCAAGCCAGCCTCTGGTCAGCACAGTGGAATCCTAAGCATGACTGGGAAGTCTGCTATTTTTGCATCCCACTGAGGACTTGGGTCATGCAACTTTACTGTCCATCCTTCTAACATCTGGAATTCCCTTGCTCTCTGTTAGTTTGTCAGTATTTATTGGGCCTCTACTACATTCCAAGCACGGGGCTGGGCATGGGATAGATATACAGATGGAGGAAAACAGTCTTTGCCCTCAGATGTCCCCAGTCTAGTGAGTTCACTCCAGACATTTGGGAGAATCAGGCATAGGCCTGGAAATGAATGGGGTAGCTAGACTAGGAAGTTCAGCTGGTCAGTATGAGACCAGGACATACAGAAGGGCGCATAGTGTCAGGAAAACTAAGTATGCTTCAGAGTGACCTTGGGGTGGTAGGTGGAGAGTGGGCAGTTTGGGGTCCTCCACTAGGCTGGATGCTGAATGAAACCCTTCTTACTTTACTCCCACGACTCATTCACATTTTAGGTACTAGCCCAGGACCAGGGGCACTCTTACCCAGGAGCCCACTAAAGCACTTTGCATCGTTCTGGGAAAGAAGTAGAAAAGACAAACTTTCCTCTTGTCTTTCTGAGGCTGTCTGAGGAAAGAGAATCTCTTGAGGTCAACTTCTTGTTGCTTAGTGACAAAGAAAGGTTGTGACTGCATAATGCTGTTGATGAGGCAGCCCCTAGCCTGCTACCTCTTTGTGCTTCCTGCTCTTTTTCCTTCTTTATGAGAGAAATCTGCCCCTTGGCATTAACAGCCTGAGAGCGTTCTTTTATATGGGAACACATAAGGCTCCAGTGGAGTGTGATGAACTCAGAGCCAATGAAATATTAAAGAACAGTTAGAGGCGAATCCTGAATTTTTTAAACTCTGCAACTGAAATTCTGGGGATATACATCTAGAAAGCATTCCATGGAGTCTGAAGAAATGTTAAAGAGGTTGATGGCTCTTAGGATAAAATTGCTGCTTAAGAAAAAGGCTCCGTCAACTTCTCAGGAGTTTATGGTGACTGCGAACATAACTGGCAGGTGAATGTTACAAGGGCCTGAGCAAAGGAGAGCATAACAGAGGAGCAAAAGAAGGGACATGAAAATATTTCACATCGTGGTTTTATTCCAAGCTACCTCTGGGCAAATAATTGTCTCTTTCTTTCTCACTGGTGATACAGGGGTATGAGCAGTTAGTTCATCTCTTTTACTAAGCAAAAGAAGCTGACAAACAGCCTCTAAAAACATGCCAATGGAAAGCTCAACAACAGGAAACATTCAAACCCTGCTGGTGTCATTGGCACTGTTATAACCCAGGCAAGACAAGTTCATAGGAGAGTCAAATTCATAAGCAGGATGAGTTTATTATAAGCCGGCGACCACAGAGGACTAATATCTCTCAAAAACCCGTGGCCCCGAATGCAGAAAGTGAGGGGTTTATAAAGGCAAAAATTACATCTTGTTTATCTAGTTGGGTTTAGCAAAGCGTTTGTACAGAAGCCAAAAAGCATATTTCACATTCTGATCTGGGAACAGTTGAAGGGTTTACAATAGCCAGGGGCACCTGCAGCAATGAAAAATTACATAGTCGGCGAGGGGGAACTGGAGAAATCACAGTTCGGGGCTTGTAGGGCAATAATGGAAAGTACAATACTACGTGCAGAATGTCAGGTGTTCACTATAACAGGCACAAGTCCTACTAGCCAGCAAGTCTTCCTGGTATAAATTACCCTGGTGGGGAAAGCCGGGACGGCTCAGCGGGTTGAGCACTCGCTTTGAGGCCACGAGGACCGGGGATCGAATCCCGGCTCCGGCCCGGGCAGGACCCACATGCTGAACTGGGGAGTTCCCACAGTTCGGTTCTCTAACTGTCTCTGTCTCTGTCTCTCTCTCTATCTGTCAAAAGTAAAATAGAAATAAATATGCACTGAAGAC